>VZRV01001114.1:919115-930214 GCA_013398115.1 Falcunculus frontatus | reverse complement strand
TCGGGCGCCGCGCTCAGCCGCAGCCCTCCCGGCGAGAGCGGCCGGGCGCGATGCTCAATTAGGCGGCCCAAACCCTTGCGAGCGCGGCGGGCAGGCGTAGCAGCCCATAGCGGAGCTGGGAGGGCGGGCAGGCGGCTCCCCATGGCGAGCAGCCGGAGCATCGAGCTGGAGCACTTCGAGGAGCGGGACAAGCGGCAGCAGCGCTCCGGGCCGCGGCGCGGAGGCTCCGGGTCCGGCGGTGGTGCGGGGCCGCGGGGCAATGGGCTGGTGCCCAGCCCGGCGCACAGCGCCCACTGCAGCCTCTACCGCACCCGCACCCTGCAGGCGCTCAGCTCCGAGAAGAAGGCGCGCAAAGCCCGCTTCTACCGCAACGGGGACAGGTACTTCAAGGGCTTGGTGTACGCCATCTCCCCCGACCGCTTCCGCTCCTTCGACGCCCTCCTGGTGGAGCTCACCCGGTCCCTGTCGGACAACGTGAACCTGCCCCAGGGCGTCCGCACCATCTACACCATCGATGGCAGCAAGAAGCTCACCAGCCTGGACGAGCTGGTGGAAGGTGAGGGGGGATGTCAGAGTCCGGCTGGAGGTGGCCATGGGACCTGGTGGTGGGTTGCGGGCGCTCCCGGGGGTGAGCTTTCCAGTCGCTACCCAGATCAAAGCGGAGAGGTCGCCTTACTGAAAACTGGCGGTCACAGAGCCCGTGAGGGCAAGTGGCCGGGGTTGCCCACTGCTGTGAGGGGCGGTAGGGCCTCGTTTTCCCAGCGTGGACCATCCACTTCTCCCTTCACCCCGAGTGCTGCCATCTGCATGCGCTGGGCTTGTCTCCAATGGCAGTTAAGCAGCAGGTGCTCTTTTCATCTGTAAGAACTGTAAAGTTCTTGGTTACCTTCCATTTGTAAGAGCGGGAAATGCTGTAATTTAGTTCTCTTAAGTGTCATTGTTGACTCGCAGTGGCTTCATTCTTCAGAGAGGAAGCCTCTGGGCTGTGAAAAAAGGGTGTCTATCTCCTACCACTTATTAAAACTAACAGGTGTAAAGTCCTAGTTTCAGCTGTGATCAGAGTCCATGTTAAAAGAGGGAATTATCTACCTTGTCTGACTTTCTAAAGCACGTTATAGAATCAGATTCATTTCAGAGTTGTTCCTATGTAGCTTTTCATAATGGGACTTAGCTGTTAAGGTTATGTAGACCTTGCAAATCTGAACAGAGCAGCACTTGACTGTCTCAAAATGGGGCCGGAAGTACTGTTTTGTGAATGAAACATATGCCCCTTGTTTGTGGGGAGTGATAATTATCAGAATGAGGAGGAGAATTCCCCAGTCTTTTCACGTGGTGTCTTAAAACACAGTTTAAGCTCAGCATTGCCTGCTTTCCAAGTGCACAGGCTATGTTGAGCACACTGAGAGGTTCGTAATGAATTTGCGACTTGATGATTGTCCTCAGGTATTTAATACATCAGCCACTGCAGTCTTCAACCCTGTGACTCTGTGTGCCAGGTGTAGCTGGTTTGCATTAATGAAGAAAGATTTGTAGGCCTTCCAATGCCTCCTGCTTCCTCAGCTTTCAGCTGCCTATCCTTTGGTTTGGAAGCTTTCCTTTTGAAAGCAGTGCTGAATCATACCTGGGGAATTTGATGAGAAAGGGAACCTGAAAACCTTTATCTAATCCACCAGTAAGGGCACTGGGAGTTAGGGACCAGCTGCCCCACAACATGTAAGAGAAATGGGGGGGCGGGCTACAGCATCTGCTGTGCCAAGTGGGTCTCCCTCAAAAAAGGTGTGCGTGGAAGGGCACTTCCTGATGGTAACATAATGCTGAGGACTTGCATGATCTGCTGTAAGTCTGTTGTACAGTGAAAACAGAGGAAACATGACATCGTTGTAGAGTGAAATACTGACCCTGTGGTGATAAAAGAAATGAAGTAAAAAACTTTTTCGTGGTTTGGTTGTTAATTTAGAGATACCTTAAAAAAATACGGTATGCTGAAGTGATGACTGAAGGGAAGGGAGGTGAAACTAGCAATAACATGGGGTGACCTTCGAAATGTTGCAGCAGGAATGATATTAACTTTTTATGACTTAAAACAAAGACAGAATTACTTGCTGGACAGTAGTGTATATTCTTACAACTATAAATTAATAACTGAAAGCAAAACTTATTCTTTGTCTCTTCAAATACTCATTGGAAGCATAACCTTTGTGTCATGGCTCTTCACTGGAAGAATAAAGCAAAATAAATGTCACAATCAAAATGCCACTTCCATGCTTTCTCAATGAAATAAAAGGGCGTAAAAAAGAGTCCCAATTATGTAGTCATCTATCCATGACCAATGCAACTCTCAAGAATCTTAAGAAAATCCTATGGCATCATAATTGGATTAGTATGTTCTCCAGTTAGCATGCTAAAAACTTCACCAGTGTAAGACTAATCACCACACAGAAAAAGAAAAGTATATATAGGAAGGGAAGGACAGCAAATGAGTTGTGAATCTATCATTCCGTGAAATTATTTGAGTTTTTTGCCAGCTGCTTTGTTCTTGAGGTGCTGGGAGAACTTTGGTTTGGGTTCATTTTCTTTATTTCTCATAGTTACAGCACAGCAAGCTTGAATTTCTGCTCTCGAGTAAAGACTCCAACATTGGTGTTGACCTAAATCTTGAACTGCAGAAGCACCAGAAGTAGTTTTGCGTGGTGTTTTGCTGTATTGCTTTTTAATATTTTCAGAAAGGAAAATAAAACTAAAGTGCTGTAGCGCGTGCCAGCCACAGGCTGAGCACCAGATGGGCCATGGCTGCGTGATGCAATATCGAGCTCACTGGTCTCTTGGCACATTCCCAGTGTTCCTGAACTGGGACATGGAGTCACAGCAGTTCAGGTTCAGTAGTGGCAGATCTCTGCAGTGAGCAGAAGGTGAGTGCTCAGCAAACCTTGCCAAACCAGCAAGATCTGCATTAAATCTCCCTCAGCTCCGACCTGTGTGTGTAGCTCTTGGACAGTGACATGTCCCAGTGCAGGCAAGCTCTTTAAGGCTTATTTCCCATTTATCAGGTTAGTATCTGTCTGGGATATAAAAGCTGGCAACATCAAGTTCTGTATCATAATGAGCTGAGTTAAATCATTGATAAATGTTTTTTTGAAGTTTGGCTGTAGTTGGCAATCTGTTTTACTGTTTGTCATTTTAAGAGAAAAATAGCTAGTGCATAGACATACTAAGAATATCAAATATTGCTGTTATGGGTTGAGCCAGTTAAAAATTGGACCAGATCATGTTTATTAGTCAAAAATAGAAGCTCCATTTTAAGCATATTGCTTTTCTTAACTGGATATGACAATCAAAAAAACATGCTCTGCTGGACCAGCCTGAGGGAAATATAATTTATATTCTCAGCCCCTGTAGATTAGGAAACATTATGGCTCATGAGTTTGACAGTTTTCACTGTTTTCTTAGAACGGGAGGCGGGAAGAATTTCATTGTCTGCTCCTGATCTGCTTGAGCAGGCAGATCCAGTGAGGAGGTGGGGGTTGGGACTATGATGACTTTCTTACAGTTTTCTTTCTTCCAGCTTTACTCTCAGACATAACACTACTTCTTACTTTAGAATAGGAGATTCCATGTGTAGTTTTATACTTGCCCTTCAATATCAAAAATTGAATAGTAGATTAATTTTTATTTTCTACCAGAGTTAACTATTTGTCTATTTCCTTCAGTTTCCCTTAAAAATGTAGGCTTCTTATAGCGTGACACCGTGGTAATAGAACTGTGCAGCTCTTTAGTCCTGAGCTAGGTGTTTTATGTAGATGTTGGTCATGCTCTGTCTCAGTATCCTTTGCTTTCATTGTCTTGTTAATGAAGGACGTGGAGAATCCCGATTGTAAAGGTCTGCTGCAAAGTTGGGATTTGTGGTTGGATTTTGGGAGAGGAAACCAAGTGTAGACTTCATTCTTGGAAAGAGAAGTTACGTTGATTTTGCATCTAATGGGAATCCTTCTAGTTCCCTAGAAAAATGGCCGAGAGTCTTTGTTCTTTCAACAACAATGCTTAATTAATACAGTCCTTTATAAAATGTCAGTAGTTTTGTCTGCATGGTTGTGCACACAATCAACAGGCATCTGCAGGGAAGTCTTTGGGCAGGAGGTGGCAAGGTTCTGGGCAGGGCAGTCCTCGTGCATGGCCAGGACACACAGCACAGTGCAATATCTGATTTACAGGAATGAGCTTTGCCTCATTAATACAGAGTAAGAGAATGTGTTTTGAAACGAGGTGCTGAACAATCCAAGTTTTTTCTGCCTTGGACCATTGTTGTTACTGCATATTACATTTTAATCCTGCATAAAGTACCTGTGATTTTAGTTGATGTGCACTGCTGTATTAGGTCAAGAATAACTTTTCTCTTGTCAGGGCAAGCAGATGGTAACACTAAGTAGGCAGTTCGTATTTTTGCTTGTTCCAAAAGGTATGATTACCCTCCTATGCTAAAGCCAGAAGCTGTAATGCTTTAAAATAAAGAGGTAAATGTAGCGAGTTGAACAAAGAAGGGTAAAAAAGGAGGATGAAAGAAGGATTAAAAAACACTGAAAGCATATTCTTCCAAATATGTGTTCAAATTACTGTAGTGACATAGTTCTGGAGCTATGGGGTGTGGATGTGAAATGCAGGTGTAATTCTTAATTAACTTCCTATCCAAGTAAAATAAAATAGTTCCACCACCATCCGTCCCCTAGTTTCAGGGATGGGGAAATTGTTGTTTGCTTGAAAAGGGTTATTTACTTCCTGTGGAGAAGGTACTTGGTGTTAGGTGTGTTTGATACCAGGTGGCATTGACTGTCTCCTGAGAGCTTTCACCCCGCTTGAGCAGGGGGTTGAACTTCCAGAGGTCTCTTCCAACCCCAGCTGTTCTGTGATTCTGTGAAACCCTGTAGGAAGCTGTTATCTACACTTCTTCTTGTCTAAATAAAGTCAAAAAAGAACTAGTAGCAGTTAGTCATCTGCTAAAATCCTGGTTGTCATCCCACGTTTTAAAAAGTGCATGGGCAACTCTTGAGTGCTGTAGGTGAGGAAAGATCATGACTTATACAGGATTATTAAAGGTGATATGAAAGTGAGTTGTAAGAAACTAATGAGGAGGGAAGTTGCTCAAAGTAAGGAAGAAAAGAGAAATTGAAATTACCCCTTTTATGAAGGATTGGGTTGTTTTATTTTTAGATCAGTCATATATGCTGTAAATATGCTGTTCCGGAAATCTGCTTGACTTTGTGTTACAGAACACGGAAAGGGCACTCTGCTGTGTTTCCTAAAGTTAGAAAGAAGGTCAGTAGCCCTAATAACTACCTTGCTGTACTAAATAATCAGCTTTTGGTACCTTTGAAGCTAAAGAGTTGCACCCAAAGAAGCCGAGGAACATAAGGTGAATAGGTGAAATCTATCTAGATACCTGCCCTGTCCTGTGGGATTCACATACTTAAAAAATATGGAAACTGTTTTCCTTCTCTAGGGATGTTTTTACCTGTCGGCTATATCATTCTCTGTTATGCAGAGTACCATTTAAAAAGTGATCCTTTATGTGACTTTCAGGAGATAGTGGTTATTAACCTTGCAAAAAACAAGCCAGAAAATCTTACTCAGATACTTTTGTTTCAAATATCCCTGGTGAGGGTTTTTGAGTGTTACACGATTAATTCCTTTTATTGCTCACTATGTGGCATATACACAGTTGGTTTCTAACCTAATGCTAGGGAAAACTAAATATCTGTAAGTATTTCTTTAGTAGTCTCTATTTTTTAAGGACAAAAACTCTGAATGTTTTTAGGCTATTTGTTAAATGCTTAGCAGTGAGGTTTGGCTCTCAAAACTTGTGCTGTGAAGAACCCCAAATGGTCAGGCAGCTGTGTTCCCTCAAAACTGCACGTATCGCACTTGTGATACAAAAGAGCAGGATGCATCTTACTTTTTTTATTGGTACCTAATATTGCATGGCTGAATTTAGAATAGTTCTTATAGAGGTATAAAATAATCAGAGTTGGAAGAGACCTTTAAGATCATCCAGTCCAACCATCCACCCAGCACTGCCACTGTAACCCCTAAACCACATCATCCAGTGCCAGATCCAAATGCCTCTCAGACACCTGCAGGATGGTGACTTCACCACCTCCCCGGGGAACCTATTCCAATGCCTGACCACTTAACAGTGAGAAGTATTTTCTAATACCTCATCTGGAGGTCCCTTGTCTCAGCTTAAGGCCATTTCCTCTATTCCCCTTACTGCAGGCATGGCAGAAGAGACTGATCCCACCTCCTTCCAACCTCCTTTCAGGAAGCTGTAGAGAGCCACAAGGTCCCCCCTGAGCCTACTCTTCTCCAGACTGAACAAACCCAGCTCCCTCAGCCATTCCTCCTAAGACATGTTTTCTAGACCCTTCATGAGCCTTGTTTCCCTTCTCTGGATCTGCTGCAGCTCCTCAATGTCCTTTTTAAAGTGAGGGGCTCGGAACCGGACACAGCACTCGAGGTGTGGCCTCACCAGTGCCGAGTACAGGGGAACAACCACTGCCCTGCTCCTGCTGGCTGATCCAGGCCACGCTGCCACTGGCCTTCTTGGCCACGTGGGCACACTCTGGCTCATGTTCAGCTGCTGTCACCAGCACCCCCAGGTGTCCCTTTGTGCCCCAAGCCACTCCTCACCCAGCCTGTAGCGTTGCATGGCTCAGGTGCAGAACTCGACACTTCACCTTACTGAGCCTCCTGCCGCTGTGTCCTCAGCCCCGATCGAGTCTGTCCAGGTCTCCAGCAGAGCCTTCCATCCCTCGAGTGCATCAGCACTTCCACCCAACTCGGTGTCTTCTGCACAGTTACTGAGGGTGCACTCGATCCCCGTGTCCCAATCATCCATAAAGATGTTAAACAGGACCGGCCCAGAGCTGAGCCCAGCGAACACCATTAGAGAGCAGCTGCCAACTGGATTTATCTCCATTCACCACAGCTCTCTGGGCCCAGCCATCCAGCCTGATTTTTACCCATTGAAGGGTCCACCCACCCAAGCTGCAAGCAGACAGTTTTTTAAGGAGGATGCTGTGGCAGATGGTGTCAAACACTTTACTGAAGTCTAGATAGACCCTAGATAGACACATCCACAGCCTTCCTCTCATCTACTAAGTGTACATCCTACTCTCTTTATCCATGCATTTTTATCTTGAAAGGTGAGCTAGGCACGTTTCCTGGGGGTTGAAGAAATAGATGGCAGAAGAAAAACTTTGCAGATGAGTTTCTAGGTAAGCAAACCAGTATTCAGGCAGCTGATGGCCTACAGCTATTGGTCAGTCAGATTAACCAGTGCAGTCTTGTTTTCTCTTTTTATCCATTCTCTGTGTTCATTGTCTGTATTTTCCTCTTCTGAGGGAATGGCCAGTATTGTGTTTAGACTGTTGGCTGTCTGAAACTGGAATCCTTTTACATTATACTTAAGCCATATACACAGCACACATGCAGTTCTTGCTTCATGGATAGCGCATCTGGTTATTAATTCAGTGCAGCTAAATTATTTAGAGGCAGGTAACGTTTCCTTGTCAATAGGCAATATTCCATGTCTTCTAGCTGACTTTCTACTGTTAATAAGACTTGGAAAATCAGAAGTAGACTTATGCCATTTGCTGATTATATTGTGACCCAAAGTATCAGCAGATGTTTCTCCTTTTAAGCAAGCATATGCTCCATTTGAGGAGTTTTTGGTGGCAGCAGGATTTCTTCATGGAAGAGCTGGCACTTTTAACTTGCTCTGGGTACTGTCATGAATCATGGGATGGATGGCACATATGCTCTGTTGAAATTATGCTGTGAACTTACAAGGAGGTTTCAGACTTCTGCCAAAACTGCTCTGCAGCCTAGTTGAGCTTTCTGCTGTAGAATAGTTTGGCTGGGCTCAAGAGTCCCAGATGTCACCTATGTCTGGAATTGTTGCATTTTTTTCTGCATTTAAATAAAAAGAAAAAAGCATTGCTTAATAGATCTTTCTACTTCGTTAGCCTATAGTGTGGTGCTTTACCTGCAAATCTCAGTGTAATATTAGTGACTTAATTCGTGCTCTGGTCTGAAACCTGGGGAGCTGATTCATGTTTCAATGCTAATGTTGTAAGCTGAAGACATGGTATTTACTTTCCATAATGTCACTGCTATGACTCTGTGCTAGTTAAAGCTAGTATGCATTAGCTTTAAAATCTTTCAAGATTATAAATGGGAAGTGGGCCTTCAAACCGTGAAATTGACCATATTGAAGTCAGCTATGTAAATATTTGAAGTATTGTTTATGCCCCTTTTTGGAGTTGTGTCAATTTTCTAGGGCTGGTAGATGTATAAATGCAAAAAGATAAAAAAAAAGCTACAGCCTGATAAAAATGCCACTAAAGTCTCAGAAAATTTCCTTTGTATTTGGGATTATATGTATTTAGGTTATTCACATGAACAATCTCATCAAAGGCAGTCAGTAAATCAGTCAAATTTATTTATAGTTGTGATTTTTAACTATAAAGGTATCTGTTACTTTGTGAACAACATTTGAAATCAATTTGATCAGTTCAACCCCTCTAGACCCCCTCAAAAATCAAGTATTGTGAGTTATATTTTACAAATATTAGTTTTCTGGAAGATTGTGGAGATTGTCAGAAGTGTGTACTTATACATGAATTAATCCCAAGCAGATTTAAAATCAGGTCATACATGAAAGCTGTGAGCAAAAATGATATATAGTATTACATTTTGAGGTTCTTACCTACAGCAAATTAATGTAAAACAGAGATAATACTTCTACAAATGACTTGGTGTTTCTTCCAGACATACATAAGTGCATTTTCTACTTTGGAGGATGGCTAAAATAATTTAAACAATAGCATACCCTTATTAATGCTTGCTTATCAAGGGATGGTGTTTTCTCAGGCATGCTTTTTGAATACACCATTCTGTAGGAAAATTTCCTGTAGTTAACTTTATAGGTGTGATTTAAGTTACCCCTGCCATTTTTTTTCCTTACATATTTTCATCTGTTAAGTAGTCAATTGCATACCCCTGTTAAACAAATAAATGTTTAACTCGTTCCTAGAAAACCATTCTTTATCCAGAGAGCAGCAATTGGCTTCCTAATTATACTGTTTCTTGGTTTTTTGTATTTTGCAAGTTTTTAAATAGAACTTAGAAACTGTGGATGAAGTCCTGTCTGTGGTAAAATAATTAGAAATTTAAGTAGTAATTTCAAAACTTCATCCTTTGTCTTTAAGTCATGAAACAAGCAAATCACTCAGTGAATGTGTTTTCTCACTTACCGCCCTTGCTCTAGTCTTGCCATATGTGCCTGCCTTGCAGGTGTAGTAGCAAAATCTGTTTTCCATATGAAACTTGTGTTACTTAACTTTATTTATATGTCTGGTATATGAAAGCAGGCATGGACTTTAAAACACTTACTAAACAATCTGTAATATACTACATTCTCAAGTAATTAGACTTTCCTGTATCTGCCAACTATAGGAAATTTTCAATTCATTTTGGCAGGGGTTGTTTTTTTTTGTTAAGCTAAAATAGTTTGTGCTTAAGCTTGGCTAAATGCAGCTGAAACAAATAATTTGAAATTCTTTCTTTTAAGTTAGCACATTGTTTTAACTTGAAAGCACTTCCTGGGTTTTGTTACTGTGGCCTCTACGTAAAGGAAAAGAAGTAACAAGAAATCTGCATTGCAACCTTTTGAGATAATCAAGAAATTATTTTATTCATGCATCAAGCAAGGGAACCAGTAGGGGACAGAAAGTTTTACACTGCTTTTTTAAAGAAATAGAAATCTTTTTGGATTAATATTGACAGAAAATTTTATAAAAGTACGATTTCTGTTGTCCTATATCACACCTGGGACAGATAATAGACCACATTCCATCATAGTACATAGATGATCTACTTATGATTATGAGTCTGTAAAAGACAAAGTCAGCATAGCCTGTTGAAACTCTTCTATGATAAATCCTTGAGCAAGGGGACCTTTTGTCCTCTACCTTTACTTTATGTAAAGCAATTAATTTACTTCAAGTTTGAGACTCTGTTTCTGAGTAGCTTTAATTTTAATTAATTTATTTAAACTTTATTAATTTAAATTTCAACCCTGAGATTTAACTTTGAATTACCTTGTGTGCGTTTGTTGGGGTTTTTTAGGTGGTCTAGGAATTGCATTGATTTTGAGTCGGAAAGGATGATTCTGAACATGCTCTGTGATGGTGAATTTTGAAGTACTTCACAGAATTTATTTAAAACTCTTTTGCACACAGCTGGACAGACTGTCCTAAGAGTTTGTGCTGGTTTTGGCTGGGATTGATTCAATTTTCTTCATGGTAGCTGGTATGGACTATGTTTTGTGTTTGTTTTTGAAACAGTGCTGATAACAGTGGGTTGTTTCTGCTGCTGCTGAGCAGGGCTCACACAGAGCCAAGGCGTTTTTGGCTTCTCACACCATCCTACCAGTGAGTGGGCTGGGGGAAAATGAAGTTGGGAGGGGACACAGCTGGAACAGCTGACCCCAACTGGCCCAAGTGATACTCCAGCCCATATGACATCATGCTCAGCTTATAAATCTGGGGGAAGAAGAAGGAAGAGGGGGAACATTGAGAGTTATAGCATGTGGCTTCCGAAGTCACCATGACCATGCTGGAGCCTGGCTTTCCTGGAGGTGGCTGAACACCTGCCTGTCCTTGGGAAGTGGTGAATGAATTCCTTGTTTGGCTTTGCTTGCGCCTGTGGCTTTTGCTTTCCCTATTAAACTGTCTCCATCTCCATCCATGAGTTTTGTTTTACCCTTCTCATTTTGCCTCTTCTGTCCCACTGAGTGAGCAGGTGGCTCTGTGGTGCTTAGTCTGGAGTTACACCATGCTGGGGTTCTATGTCATGCGGAAATGTAGTTGGAGAGGGGTGTGGGAGTTCAGCTCTCTGCACAAGTGTTGGTTCTTATCTTCACCTCTGGAAAGTTTTACCTTGAGTCTGAACAGATGAGAAACGCCTGCAGATGTTGTTTCAAGATGTTTATTTCTTCTTATCTCTAATTTGTTCTCAGCTCCGGCTGCACGTCTGATGCCAGCCGA
>VZRV01001114.1:898851-918910 GCA_013398115.1 Falcunculus frontatus | reverse complement strand
TTTCCCATGGGCTAAGGTCAAAGACAGTGTTATTCTGAGCTTTTTACCAGGGTCTGGGACCCCCTTGCTGGGGGGCTCCCGACCACCCAGGACAGCCCGAGGCATGTCCTAACCTCCCACGGCAGCCAGAGGCGTGCCTTGGACTCCAGCAGAGGGGAGAATAGCAAAATGATCAGCAGGTGTAAGTAGTGAGCCCGTTGGAATGAATTAGAACTACCAGCTTCTTGAGGTGCTTCTCATTTAGCAGCACTGAGTTTAGAGACAGACTTACTGGCAACTGTTCAGAAAAAAAACATAATCCTTTGAATCTAGTGCTAGAGGATGTACAGGGGGAAGCCTTTGCTTTCTATTCTAGCTGAGCTGCTGCAACTAAACTCAAATATCTCATGCTATTTTGCAATAACAAGATAGATGAGGAAAACAGCTGTTGAAAGAGATGTGCACATCTTTAGAATCATAGGTTATCTTAGTTTGAAAGGGACTTTCTGAAGTGATCTCATCCAACATCTTGCTCAGGTTTGATAAAATCAGATTGCTTGGAGATTTGTTATAATTTAGCATGTAGTTCTGGGGCAGCATAAGCTTCTAGACACCACAGTCCTTATGAAGCTGTGTGGGGTTCTTTTTCTCCTACCTGTAAATTAGTGATAGTGTGCAGCATGCAGCTCTTTTTCAAGGAGTTTATGGGCTGAAAACACCTCCTTTCTCTTAGCTAATTTACTGGGGGGAAGAGGAGAGTCTAGTTTTGTCTGTATCTGTTTTGTGCACCACTTGATCTGTGAATATGAGGAGGAATGATGGGGATGAGTGAAGAGGAAGAATACAGGCAAGGCAGTGGCATCCACAGAACCTCACCCCAGTTTCCTAGTACCTGAGTGGAATACAGTCACAGTGGTGTTTGTGGAGGCAGAACTGGCTGCCAGAATTTCCCAAACAAAGTCATTGTTAACTTGGCTTAATTATAATCTGTGTTCTTTCAAATACAGCAAGTAGACTTTCAAGAAGGTCTAAATACAAGATAAATTACAAAGCAGTGTAATTGGTATTGGAAGAGAAACAAGAAAGTCTTTCAGCTCCCAGTAATTCTTCAGGGCTTTGAAAGTAGTTTAGTATCTTGCTTTTAGAACATTTGAAAGTAGTTTAGTATCTTGCTTTTAGAACAAGCTCTGCAACTTCTAAGATAAATCAGCTCTCCAAACTAGAGTTTGGAAAGTAAAAGTGTTGCTTCAAAGTTTTCTAGTATGTATCTAAATGTAGGCATACATTTTGTAACTCTTATAATTTTTTCCCCTAGATGTATGTTTACTCTTTACTCATCTTGCTGTGCATGTGAGTTTGGTTTGTTCCACCAGTGACTTTGACTGCATAGCTTTAATCTTAGAATAGATAAAACTTTTTAAGATACAGGAGGCTCTTCTGTCGGGAGCAATGGTGTATTCTGTCAATTTGGAATGCTTACCTTTCATCCTTCTGGCAATACTCTGCCCTTTCAAGAATGTCTTGGGATGCCATCTTGTGACACCCCAAGGATGTGGGTTTCACAAATAACTCAGAGTTAAAGATGTCCTTGGTCATGGTTTACATCTTAAATATTGCTGTCAGGTGTCAAAAGAGTAATGGTAAGCAGCAAGCAGTCATCTTTTTTTTTCTCTTGAAAAAAAACCCAAACAAAAAAACCCACAAAAAAACCCCAACAAACCAGCTTTGAATCAGGAAAGAAATTAAAAATGGGGAAATGTAGATGTCCTGTTATACTCCCATACTCTCAGAGACTCATTTGTGGCCTCAACAGGTGTTCACTGTTCTAAAATATATTGAAGTGAATGCATTTCAAATGTGTGTCCTTGGTAGAAAGTCAGTAACTCCTGTTAGATTAATGTGCCTTTCAGAGTGAGGGTCTTGAGGTGCTTAAATTTAATTCTGTTAAAACTTGCTGTTGTAAAATAATTAAACATAGGCATGGGTGTATGTATCTTGAAGTATATGGTTGAGGGATATATAGGGGAGGACCTGGATATTTGCAGTAGGAGAATGCTCTTAATGTCATGTGTTGTGAGCTCAAGTAATTTAAGCACTTGCAAAATGACTCAAAATCCAAAGGATATGTGAAGTGTCTTGAACCTCCTCATTACTATTTTTATTATATCATTACTATACTCTTCAGTAATATTTTTTATTTTGTTTCTAAACCAGAGGTCTTTTGAAAGCTGTTGAAAGCACTAGATGAGAGTATTGTTTGGGTGGAAAGCTCTGATAATTTACAGTCCTCCTTGTTGAACTACAGGAAAATCACTCCCAAAATAGTTGTCTTTTTTGTTTCATTTAGTTTTTAAATTGACGAAGTAGCTGCAAACCCCCTTAAACTGTGAACACGTCCTCTTCTTTTCAGGTGAAAGCTATGTGTGTGCATCCAATGAACCATACCGCAAAGTCGATTACACCAAGAATGTCAACCCGAACTGGTGTGTGAACATAAGGACTGGGTCCAGTCGGTCCTTGACGTCTTTGACATCCACAAGGAGCGAAGTGAAGGAGAGTAAAGATTTCATTAAACCCAAGTTAGTGACTGTTATTAGGAGTGGAGTAAAGCCAAGGAAAGCTGTGAGAATTCTGCTGAACAAGAAGACTGCTCACTCCTTCGAACAGGTCTTGAATGACATCACCGAAGCCATTAAGTTAGACTCGGGTGTAGTCAAGAGACTTTGTACACTGGATGGGAAGCAGGTAGGAGAATAAACTGCTGTGGCCGTCTAATAATCTAAGATGCTCTGTTTTCATAAGTTGAATTCTTGTTACTGTATATGCTTTAATCTGCTTCTGAATAATGACAGTTAAAAACATCAACTTTTAAAAACTTTAATAAAATATTAATACACACAACAAAATTAGTATTCTATATCGTGTAAAGTAAGTGGATCTTTACATTCAAGTAAAACAGAATAGTTTTTATGCCAGCTTTCTTGCATTGCCCAAAAAAGTGCCTGTTGATTAAGTAATACAGTTTATTTGAAACATTTGAACTTGTTAAGATATCTATGTGTTTTCAGAAGCAGAGTCCTGTTTTCAGACTACCACATAGTGGCTTAGTGGTGTAAGAAAAATATTGATGCCTCCTTCCATTTTCCATCTGCATTTTGACAGATTGCTGTTTCCAGTGATAGTAACTGACATGAGCTGAGGTCAAGAATTTTATCTGAAATTAATAATTCTGGGAGGGTGTTCACATCTCTGCAACTTGCTTTTTTTTGCTTTTAGTTTCACCTCTGCAAAAACACAGCCAGGGTTAATGATGTGGTAGGTGTGTGCTCTTGCACAGAAGTACAAAGGAGTGGACAACAGGATGTTGTGCTGCACCAGTTTAAAGTGCCAGGAATACACTTGCTGTTGATCAGTCACGTTAGTGACTCAGCCCTTCATAGAACAGGACTTTGATACCTGATCCTTTTATTTGACACTGCTGTGGAACTGTGACAGCATTGTGGCTTTAGTAACAGAGCAGCACAGGCTGCAGAGTAGATCACATTGGATATATCAGATACTTGGACTCTTGTACTGTTGACTAAACATTGGTATCCTTGCTCATTCAACCTGTATTTCTGCGCACCTGCATACCTATATATCTGCATGAACTCACTGTAGAAGTTTCAGTTGTGTTCAGAAATGCGTGCATTTTTATTGTCAAGCTTTTTATAATGTTTATTGCCTAAAAACCGCCTTTTTGTGGTGCAAGCTTCTAGCAAATGTATCACAGAACAAGTGCACTCAGATTGCCTTGGTATGAGATCTGTCTCTGGTTATGTTCTGTGTGCTTGGATACACTTCTTATAGGGAAATATGTGAAAAGAACAGCTTCTGTGTTTTGATGAAAATATAGTAAGGCAAAGGCATCACTGAAACTCTTGATTTTCAGTGTTTGGTGGCAGCACGATGATGTGCTCTTTAGTTCTTCTGATAGGTTTGATTTTATATGAGATTTGTTAATGCCACTTCTTAACAGAAAATCCATCCTAGGAACATCCAAAATGTGTTTCTCATGTTTAATTTAGTTCATAATAAAATAGCTTTGAGGATATTTATTATGCAGTAATTAGTCTCTTCTGCCCATGAAGTGTTCTGTCACTGTCTCAGATGATTTTAGTCTTCTCAAGCAAGTAGAGAGTCAGTAAGGGAAACTGCAAAAGCTGGGATTGTCAGTTCACATTCACCTCTTGCATTGTTAAAACAGCAGAAACTCACTGATCTGCGCTGATGTGGAAGATGCAGTAATGCACCAGGGATCAATAAAAGTAGTTAATGTTAAATATCACATACGCTGCTTGCATTTTACCATCACCCACGGTGGATGATGACTGTCTTCAGTCCATGATGAGGATGACCAATTGTTGGTAATGCTCCAAAATAAGACTTTTATATGCTGCAGTACCTCCTCCTCCCCTTCTGTGGTAAAGGCAGTCATCGAACTTGGACTGCAGCTGTAGGAGTGTTCTCAGGCGGGATTGAGAAATCCCTAATTCTAACTGTGAACAGTCTGCAGAGAGTTGCTCCATGCAGCTGCCTCTCTGTGTAAACTGTTCCAGCAGTAGTGGTGCATAAATGTGGGGGCCTCCCTTCCATTGGGAAGAAAGGCTTTGTGCTTTTCCACAGAGTTTGGGAAGGAGCCTTTGTTGCACAACCACAGTGTAACTGTGTTTTAAGAGCTTTGTGAGATGGAATGCCCTAAAGAGAAGACCTATCACTTTAAACACCCTGAAAAAAAAAAAAAAGCCTTCTATTGCTTATCTAGGAGGATGGAGGGTTCTTGTTTTGTTTTGGTTTTTGTTTATTTCTCTTTTCCCAAAGTGAAGGGCTGACCCCAGTTTGAGGCAGTGGGGTTTTTTTTCATTTGTTTGTTCATTGCCAGTATATGTAGAGGTTCATGCCGAAGGGCTTTTTGGGGTTTGGCACATAAGGAGTTGCTTTGCTGCCAACTACCAATTGGTGGAAATTTCTGAGCCTATTTTCTCTAATGTAGTAATTGCTTATTCTTCTAAATCTGCTAGGGAGGCAGATCTTTTATGTCCGTTGTAGTGTTGGCACAGCTTGAAAGGCAACCATTAAAAAAAGGCATTTTTTAAATGTCTGTGTTCCTATAAATGTAGCTCTTGTGTTTCTCCTGGTTCTGATTTTCTTTCCTTGCTCCTTCATATTTTTATCTCTATGGAAATACATATTTTTAATTTTTTTTTCTGAGTGAATAGGCTTAGGTTGTACTTTCTGTTTAATATTAAATTGGGGCTGCAATTCAGATGTTTAAATCATGCATGTATAAAATTTGTATCCTTTGATTAGGGAATGGGTTGTTCTGTTAACTTGTGGTGTGATTTTTTTCTTCCAGTAGAACAGTTTAATGTGTAGGAAGAAATTATGATAAAACCAGTGATCTTTCTGACCAGAACAACAGAAAGGATGTCCTCAAAAGAGTTTTCATTTACTCTTCTGACTTCCTTAGTCTTGACTGTAGCAACATCTTGATGATAATAGTAATACAGAGAATAACCCCTGAGTTGGATATTTTTCTTGATTATTGTGTGTGAAAACAAAAAAGTATCTGGTTTTTAATTGTAAGATTTTATAATGTTTACAGGGTTTCCTTTTTTCTTCAGTTTCAACATGAATGCTGTAACTTAACATATTAGTGCTTTGTAGCCTGAAGTAGAGATTTATTTTTTAACTGTGTTAATGCTTGCTTAATTCTAACTTTTAAGCTATTGAGCAACCAACTTTTTTTTAACCTCCCAAGACTGTTGAGATGATTTCTAAGTGAGGAAAAATATTTCTGTAAAAGTAACTGGGCTTTAACTTTGCAGTGCAGGCTTCTGCTATCCCAGTCTTTGTGCTTCTGACATTGAAATTTGCCTAATATATTTGCTTGACCAAAGTGTTTTCCTTACTTGGCTGCATTTTCCTGGAATCTGTCACTATCCTACTGTGAAGCAAGGACAGTCAGACTGAAACTTCTCCAGTTGGGAAGTTAACCCTTTGTTATCTCTGAAGAGAATGGAGGGTTTCTTTCTTGCTGAACAGGCTTCAAGCTTCAGTCACTGTGAAGTGTGGGGTGGCAACTGTGTGGTGAGCTGGGGGGAGAAATTTCCTGTGAGAAGCTCACAAAAAACCATACACAACTCTGAAGCTTGTGTTATTTGACACACAAAAGAAAATTAAATCTTCACACTTTTTAAGCTTGCAGTGTGTGGCAGTTTCATGGATTAATACCCGTAACAGGATTGAAAAGGTGGATGAGCCACCTTTTCTAGACTCCGTTCCCAAAATAGTGAGAATGCACCAAAAATGAGTCTTTTTTTGAGGGTCCTTTTTGATGGGCCACAGGTGGCTATCTCTGAAACCAAAAGTTCCCCAATTTTCTGCTAATGAAGTTTATTTATAAAGTGCTCATTAAAAGTAAATAGGTAACTGAAGAAAACAGTTACTACGTGTGGATGTATTTACACTCATCGGGCTCTCTTCTCAGTGATTTTTTTATTCTCTAGTGACAGATTCAAAAACCTTAGTAGAGAAGATAGCTTTTGGAAACTGAATCTTGTGTTTGCTTTGCTGTTAACATACCCATCACAGAGGGCAGAAACCAAAATAAGGGATAAGCAGGAGAGATTTTGTTTATTAGTGTAACAGATATTCCCCATATTCTTGATTCTTTTGGCACATAGGTTTTTCTCATTCATATCTCAAAAATTTCCATTAATACAGTATTTTTGCTACAATCTTAATCTCAGTTGAGATCTGACCGTTTAGTACTGAGAGAGGTTTTAGAACGTATGAATTTCATTTTTCTCAGTTTTTCAGTCTTGTTGGCAAAGTTGTAGCTGTATGAGATGATGCTTTAAAAAAAAAAAAAATTACTGCAATTAAGCACTTTTTGGCAAATATTTCCCTTTAGTTCAATTCTCTCCTACTTTAGGAGGAGGTTCCTTAATTCCAGGCTCTAGAAGTGTACTTTTTTTGGTGTATGTCATTTAATTGTACTGTAACATCACTGATATCTCATTACAGGGTGAGAAACAACTGTGATAGAAACTTGTTTCAGTGTTAGCAGGCATGATTTGTAGTTGAAAGCTACCGGAGTAAATCAAGTTTTTATCTTGCATCTCAGGCTTTAACGTAGCACACGCACTGTACAAATGTATTGGAAATGGCTCAGGTTTGAATTTCTGCTACAGGCAATTTTGCAAGAACAGAAATCTCCAGCTTTTTTTTTTTTTTTTGCAGTTCCAGTTCTGCTGAAATTTAAAATACCATTTTAAGCTGAAATGTTGCATTAATCTGCAAGTATGAGGGGAAGAAATCCTTAAGCCCTTGCACAGCTCACAGCTCTTTTAAAGGCTTATATATTGTTACAGAGGAATGTCAGTGGCAGCTGCAGAGAGAAAGATTCTCTGCATTGCAGATCCCACAGAAAGAATTTGTGGGCAAGGAGTCTTTCCTCAGCTAACTTCAGGATTTTGAATAGTAATGATAGTCGCTGAATTCATCTTAAAGGCTGAGGGTCACAAGAGGTAGAGTCAGCTCGTAGAAAGCGGTTTGCAATTTGCCAAACTGCAGCAGTGTGATTGGGCATTTGACACTGTGGATATGATTGCCAGTAGAACTGTGGGAAGAGTAGATACGTTGAATAGAAAGGCTTTTCGGAATTCATGGTTCATATCCACAAGGAAAAGCATATGAATCTGCCTATTTTGTATGAAATTACACAAGTGGTAGTTATGTGTATTCTGGGACAGAGGGGGACGTACAGTTTATACATTGGCTTACGAAAGTTCAATAGGGTGTGTGCAGCATCACATGAGAGAATGGGAACGGGACCAGCAGACACCTCTTGATGCAGCAGTGGGATAGCACTGCAATGTAAGAGTGACATATCAGCTGGAAAGAGGCAGTTATATTGTTGGCTTGGAGTTTTTTCTTTTGTTTGGAGTTTTTGTAGCTGACATGAGTCCACAAATTATTAATGTGTGAGAAATAGTAAAATGTGTTGTGGAGATGAACCCAGAAGCTGTATTTAGATTGTCTTTAAAGAGAGAGAATGGCACTTCCAAACAAGAGATCTTCCAAGAGAGTAGGAGCTAAGTGGCCTGGGAAGTTAAATCAGGAAATAGACACACAGTACAGAGGAAGAAAGCTCATACTAGATGTCAAGAGCCATTCTTCTCATTTGCTGGATCAATTTGAGACAAAACCAATGTGGAAGAGCTAAAGAGTATTTTCCAGGGTGTAGGGAAACCCTGGAAAACAGTATAGAGGAGTCATGGATGAGTATAATGATCTTACAGTTGATGTTCATTAGATGAGCTGTGGGTCTCTAAGGTTGAGATAAATAAATTTAACTCACAGAATTACAGGACAAAAAAATGATGGAACACTACTGTGAATCATTTTCTGATGGCTGGCTGCATTTTTATTTCCCTTTCTTTGAGTAATTGTGTAGCAGTAGAATACCTGTACCACCTGGAAGTTGAAAAATTTCACATTTGGTATGGTCACTTTTATGTGAGTTACAGACCAGAAGGGCACTGACACAGCACCTGTCTGTTCAGGGAGCCTGCTGGCTTGGGTTGAGCTCTGAACATAGAATGCTTCAACTGAGTGCATGAGGTGGGATTTTGGGATGGTTTGGGGGCTTTTTTGTTGTTTGCTGGGGTTGTTTCTATCAATACATAGTTATGACTCAATGACTTGACTGGGGAGAGAGACAAGGGGAAGAAAACAAGTAGTGGCTACTTCTTTGTATCTGAAATAAGTTTTTTTCATGCTGTCTTTTCTTATCAGTCAGCTAGGGAAGCGTGGTCCAGAAAAAATGCACTACTTACGGAATGCACAGTTGGAATATTGTTGTTCTGAGTGGTTATTGATGACTCACTGCCAAACTGGAATTTTATATTGGGTAGGGGTCAATGAATGTGTGTCTGTACGGGTCTCTGGAAATGACCTGGAAGATGGAATGGAGGATATGCTTAATAAATACAGATGAACTACAGGAAACCTGGACAACAGAAGATAAGAAACTTGACAAACTGCAGACAAAGCAGGTTGAGTAATCTTACACTCACTGGTTATTGACAATGCAGATAGGAAATGACAAGTAGTTCTGGCTGAAGTGGTAAAGGATCACAGCTGAAGATGAGAAGATGAATTCATGGTGTCACTGGTGGTGGATGGGAGGGGAAAGCCAACATCCATGTGGAAGTTACAGTCAAACATCTCTTTTCTGATGTATGTGTCAGGTGCCCACTTTGCTCTGTCCTATTCAACGGTGCTAGCTAGAGACAGCTTTGTTATGGAAATCCAGAAAGGAGTAAAAAGATGTAAGAAAACATGTTCTTTAAAGAAAGATTGAAGGAAATGGGATAGCTGAGACTATAGAAAGATAATCAACAAGTTTTTTGTGTGGATGAACAAAAAAGACCAACAAAACTAACAGAGAAAGAAAATTTTTTCTGTGTTTTCCGTACGTATAGCAAAAGGAATAATAGGCTTGCAGTCAAGGTCAGATCCTGTGGAACTTGATGGTAGACGGTCGCTGTAAAAATAAGAATAATGAAGAGGTGATTTTTATTATTTTCAGCAGATAACTGGAGTCTGACAGTCTCTAAGGTTTCTAAAAACTGATTGGGTTTGAGTGTTTCAGTAACTAAAGGGGATCTACCACTCTGGAAGAGCTGTTAAGCTGGAGATAAAATGAAAGTCTGAATGCCTGTTAAAGTGTGCATGTGTACACACCTGCAACCCACAGAATTCAGGCAGCAGGGGTTACAGTTAAAGTAAGTTTTATGCTAGTGCTAGCAAACCTCTCCTAATGTTTGATGTGAAATGTGATTTCAGGGAAGTTGGGCTTGTGCTGGAGGCTGAAATTGTTTCAGAGAACAGCTCTGGACAGATGCCTGTGTCTAGTCAGTGTGGGATACAAACCTTGCAAGTCTTACTGACAACAAAAGAATTAAAGTGGCTTTAATCTTCAGGAAGTCTGTATGGCAGGAAATGAGTTCGTCCATGGACACTGCTACATGGTATTTTTGGTCAGACTTCCAATCGGTGTGCTCAGAGCTGGGAGCTGTGATTATTTATTGCTAGAAGGAAGGAGGAAATAGCATGCTCGAGCAGAGGAGATAATTTTGGCCTCTGCTCATGGACCTAGAAATATTCCCATCCGTAGTTATATATGGAAGCAAGTATTTGTCTGAAACCAACCTGAAATTAACCCTGCCCTGTCATAGTTGCAGCAGTCTGAAAAATACTCTAAATATGAAAATACAGAAATCTTTTCCCAGGTACGTATTTGTCATGGAACACTTTCCAAAGCATTTTCATTACATGCAGTGGTGCAAAGTACGTGGGCAGATAATGTGGGGTTTATGATTTAGCCTGGAGAGTATTTACAAAGTTGCCAGAGGATCACGTTACCAGTCCAATTATAATTTTAACAAAGAAAAAATGCAAAATGGTAAGGATTTTGTTTCAAAGCAGCAGAATTGTGATGCTGAAGGTGCTGCAGAAAAAAGATTACAAAACAAAAAAAGCCTAGAATGTCTAGGGAGTCATCTCAGAAGAGTGTATTAAAGTGAACAATAATGCTGAGGAAGCTCTTCAGCTTTGTTGCATATGCAAAAAATAAAGGTCATGCCATGTGAAAGAGCCACAGTCTAGCACTGGAAAACTTGTCTCTGTGGAACAAAGGTCTTTAGAATTTGTCACAGCAGGGTAACCCCTGTGTCTCATTCTTGCTTTCTGGAGATCAATAACCCAGAATACAGTACAGATAGAATAGAGAACGTATCTCTTTCCTTCCCACAGGGGTGCGTAATTCTGGCTGTGGTGTGACGTTACTGGGAATGTGATGGCTGGTGTCCACGGGGTGTGAATTTAATCTTTTTCAGCGAGGTACAGTTTAGAGCTGTGATCAGTAATACCCACTGCCATTGAACTAGCAGGTTGGTGAAGTCTGATGATAAAATAATAGAGTATTTCTAAAAATGAACGTAAAATCGGAACCTGGTGTGAAGTCAGCGCTTTTAAATTAGAGCGTGGCAGCTGAAAAAAATTGCTGATATTTCAGCTAACAGAAAACATGTGTGTCCTGTTAAAAGTGACATCCAACTTGCTGAAGTCTTGGTGGATCTACGGAGAGGATAAATCCTACTGGGATTTCAATTTTTGTCTGCGCACACCAAGAGCTGACAGCACTTAATAAAAATGACATGCTGCACAGTGTGGGAAACAATCGCTGCAGAAGCAGCGGTGTCGCCAGTGGTAGCGTTGTATCTTTGTTGATGTATGATTACAATAATTTCAGTGATGGGTTACAGAAATGGTGTGTGTAGCTCTTGGAATAAAAGAGCAGTATGCAGTCATTGTCTGCCATCTGCCATGCTAAAGATTGGGTCACATGACTTGGAAACTAAACCTTGGGAATTTGTTATGTCCCGCTGAGCCTGCCCATTAACAGATAATTAGTCTGGTAAAAATCTATTGAATTTATTCTGCAGCTGTCATATGCCAGATTAGGATTTGTGTCACAGGTTCCTCATTACTTTCAGATCTTGGAATTTTTTTTCCTGTAATTAAATTATCCTGTGTTCCTTCTGTAAACAGTTCTTACACTATAACATTTTAACATGCAAATTTTCTTTAAGAATCCTGTTACATCTTACAGTGTAAAGCTGCTTACCAACCATATATGAAAGGGTTTCAAGGCTGAATTTTCACCATTCCTGTTCATAACAGAGGCTATAAGCAGACTTTCTAGTTTTAGGATTTGGCCTTCAGGTTGTCAGGTTGATGGATCTGTAGCTGCTTTGTGGTTGGCTGTAATCAGATAGTGTTTCTGAAGTCTACTGAAGCACAACTGAAATCTTAAAATATGAACTTTTATATTTGTACCAGTTACTAAGAAAAATGATGTTCTGTTCTATACTAAATTAATGGCAGGAAACATGAAACGATTGGAGAGAGGAAAGGAATCTTTGTCTTTAATGTTTAAAATATTGCTAGCTGATTAATTTGCAGTGAACCTTTAAACTAAAAAACCTGAAGACTCGGAAGGAAAAGCAATATTGAGGTAATAGCGACACAAGCCAACTCTTAAAAGCACAGAGCTTCCCAGCACTTAAAAGGAACAGTGACCCTGTTTATGGCTTGCAGATTGAGAGCTTTGCATAGGAGGGAGTGATAACTCAGTGTTTACAGTGTAGGCAGTAAAAGTCAGTGTTCTTGTAGCACTTGTTCACTGAGCCAACAATCTTCTTTTTTTTCAGTTGAGCAAATATGCAATCTATGCCATGTTCTTAAATATTTATTTTGTTCATATTTGTTTGTTGTTTTATTTACTGATACATGATGCAGGGATATCTCTGTGATTATGAAAGGCTTCTTGAAGAAACCAAAATATTTCAGAAGAAAGCAAAAAAGGATAGAACATAGCTTGTAAACTAAATGGGAAGTTGGGTTTTTGGCTAGTAGATTTGGCTTTTCTTGGTTTTACCCATCTTATCTCGAACCTTCAACTCAGTACTTAGGGAGTTATGGATAAAATTGTTGGAAAACAGACCAGTTAGCTAAGACAAGTAATGATGATTATGCCATAAAGAGTACCAAAAGAGCCAGAATCCTCTTTGCAAGTGATTTCTGAAGGTGCCATTTCCTTGCATGTAGAGACTTGCTGTTCCTCTTTTAAAGAAATCAAGGGTCTGGTTGATTTAACCAGGATATAATTGATCAAGAAGGAATCAAGTATGAGAGATTCCTTATTCTTCCTGTATTTTGCAAAGGACCCAGAAATACACACACTTAGAATATGCCCATGTGGCTCTACAGGCAGACATCTGGAGATGTCCTGGAAGTTGGAAAGTGTTCTGGCTTGATTTGCAAAGAGAACTCACTGGTGTGCTGAACATCTGACTCAAAAAAACCACATCTTTGCAAACAAAATCCATATATCACAATTGGCTTTATATGAGCATTAGAGTAAACATGGCACAATGAAATTTCCTGGTAGACAACTATTCTGGCCACTTTTCTTTGTGGCTGATATTTTTGCCTTGAAGGGGAAAATATTCTTTCCAGTTCCCGGGAGCTCGGGGGGTTAAGCAGGGAAATCTGTCTTCTGCAGGTACCCATGCAAGATTTGTTGCATAATTTTTTCACACTAATCTGTTGTATTAGAGCATGTTTGTAATATTTGTTTAATACATACTTGCAAATTTTAAAATACATTATTTTATATTTTTACTTAAAGCAAAAGTGCAGCAAAATGGATATTCTAAGCTTGTGAAATCTAAGAGGAGCGATGAACAAATGATAAAATCTTGTTCACAAAGCTCCGTATTTTGTCGTCCTTCACTTTCATGCACAAACAATACAATTTCTCGGAGTTTTAGTATCAGAGCGGTGTTATTACCTGCAGTCCTTGAAGTCTGTCACCTCCCTAAGAGCACACTCATAGTTCAAGCACTAATCTTCCTTTACCTGGCAGGGATTTGCCCTTGCTTTTGGACTGACGTAGGTAATTGGATGTGTGAAAACCTCATCACTGTCTTCTGTCACAAGTTATATCGAGAAGCCCAGGAGAGAAGTTGCAGTCCAAGGGGCAGAAGTGCTTTTTGAGAAGTCTTTAGGGTCTGAGAGGGCTTTGAATACTCCCGGAACTAGTAATTATTATACAGATTTTTCTTGGCTTTGGTGCATGAATACATTTTGGTTTCTTACAGCACACTTCCCGTTTTGCATATTATTTTTTCCTATCTTCTACTTTTCACATACTGGACTTTTAAAAATGAATTTATATCTCAACTTCCTTTTCCTCCTGTATATATGTCACTGAATATTAAAATTTTAGAACAGTACTACAGTTAGTGGGGGAATGAAGATGTTTGATATTACTTCTAACAGATAGACACTTCTCTGCAATTTCCAAAGTAATTCTCACATATTTTGGCAATAATTAGTGAGAGATGAAAGTTTCTATTCCTTGAGCTTCTATTTTGGAACTTCATTTTTTTCATCTTCATTTAAGGCCTACATAACAAAGTATGAATGACACCACATATATCATAATGGAAATGAAAAGGACTTACCAGATCTTTTGTTTGTTTCAGTAGGAATCAAAACACATGGACAGGAAGTTACCAGTAGTGAGGTGCTATGTACCTCTAAAAATGACTGGGAGTTTAACACCTTTTATTAGTTTTATCTGAGGCTTTCTGAAGCCTCTGTCACACTCCTTTGTAAGAAATAAGATTCATATGGAGCTTTTGGATATAAACACCTAGCAAATGTTATTAAGTATGGGGAAAGCGTGTGCCTGAAAACTCAGCCTGATTGATGTTTATGCAAAAAGCACATCTAGTTTTAAAGCTATTTAAATATGATTAGTCATATGGAGTTTAAAGGCCAGATCACAATACTTAAACCTCCTTTCTTCATCTCTTGGGAGGCAGATGCAAGCCTAGAAGTTTCTAAACACTTACCTGAAACTGGAAACTTCAGTTTATCCATATTGCTTAAATAAGGATTCTTAACTAAGCAATAAAAGCAGCTTTCATTGCATTAGCACTGTCAGCAGGGTCTTCACTTGGTGGCTGGGAGTGGAGGGCATTGTTCCTTTATCAAGAGCCTCCCTGAGGGGAGGAAATTGAATAGTTCATGGTACACTCCATGCACACTGAGGTATGTTTTTCTGGCCAATGAAAGGCTGTGAGAATAGGTCTTTGGGTATTTCTTCTAAATATGAATTCCCAGTGTTTCACCCTTCTCAAGTATGCAGCCTGTATCTGAAATTACTTCAAAATCTTTTCATGTGGTTTTTGGGTTGTTTTTTTTTTTTTCTTCATCTGTAGCTGAGTTTGTTGGTGAAATTTTCTTGGAATCATATGTGCATTAGAGGCAAAATACTCCTGTTTTCTGGACTGTTTGGCTGATAGTTGGAAATGGAGCTATATTTTACAAGGAATCTTTTCCTTTTTCCAAAATTTCCAAAATTGTAGTCCCTGTGTTTCTTCCTTCTCTTCAAAGCCAATGAAAACTGATACAGATTTCCTAGCAATGTATTGTGAAAATTATCATTGCTCCGAACAAAAATTCTTCGGTGCTGTAAATATTGGGGAAGGATGGAGGGAAAAGCTGGGTTTTCACATGCAGACCCCACTGTGAATCCTTGTTAGGAGACTGATAAGAATTACAACACTTTCTCATTTGTATGATGGAAAAAAAAGATTTTACAAAGTTCAAAACTGACTGGGGACTGAACTAAAAAACCTTGTTAGGTGTGACATGAGGAATAAATATTAATACCTCTTTTGTAAATTGACTTTGTTAGGGATGAGTCTGAAGTTAGAGGCTCTTTTTGAACTCATTTATTTCTCAGTGCTTTATATCTTCATATATAATTAGTCTCAAAATGTTTTAGATGATTCATGTTCCTTCATACCGTGAGTTATTTTCAGTCTGACTTGCACATTCAAAAAATTTTATTTTTAGCTAAGGGTTAGATATTTTTTGTATGACACCTGAATGTTTGTGTAAACTGTCCTCAGATGACAGGGAACAAGTTATAACTTTGTCTTAATCTATAGAGTTACTTTTTTAAGTTGTCATTTGCTGTAATAGAGAGTGCAGATTTTCTGTAAAATGGAATATTAGCAAAGGAGCTCTTATTCTAATAGTGCATTACCAGGTTTCAGTGAGAAAAGTAGCATTCTTTACCATATATACATATATATATATATACACATACCTATATATATATATATGCATGCTTGAGGGTTTGTATTTTGTTAAATACATAAATAAAATTTTCAGAATTTGTATCCTCAAAACAACAGAGGGGTTTTTTTTAATAAAAAGTATAATTGAAACAGATTTTTCACTTCTAATATTCTGCTAGACTAGATTCTTTGGTTAAATCTGGCTGACAGTTCTTAGATTTGATATATTAGGTTATACTTCAGATTTGTGAACTTATGAACATTTCCAACATATTCCAACCCTTCTCCAGATCAGAATTAGGGTTCTGAGAAATTAATTTTCAAAAAATACCTGCATGTTTTCAGTAGTGCATGGATACACTTGCAGCACTTGACAAGCTCTTCATTTGCAAAACAGCGATAATAAAATTGCTGGTTGCAAATTACTTACTGTGCATCACCTCTTTTGCAGAAACTTGATATCTGCCTTCCTCTAATTTACAGTGACCCTTCTCCATCACCTCTCTGATGGGATTTGATTTGCATTTGTTTTGCTTGCTTTGCTTCTGCTGTCATAGCATTATTATTTCATTATTATAGTATCAAGGTACCCTTGGAAATCCCTCAAGTGATTTCAGTCTGAATATGACAGGCTTTTTTATAGCCCATTTCCCACTTTTTCCCTGATATTGGTACTGCTGCTATGTGCTAGGGAAGGTATTTAAATGGATGGATCCCTGGGCAAGGTGTTAGTTGTACATACAAGTTGAGGGATAAATTTTCCTGCTTCAACTCTCACTCTCTTTGCCATCTTTCCAACTTAAAAGGATTGAGTGTCCACAGCTTTTTTTTTTTTTTTAATACTTGGTGTAGATGCTTTTTTGTTTTCCTGCTGATAATATACAGTTTCTACTGAAAGGTAAGGGTATCATTGAATAAATTCTAAAATTGTATCACTGTACCCATAACTGCTTGTTCTCTATAGTATAATAAGGATGTTGTGACATTATGCAGTGATAGTATGAGCTTTTTATAAATAATTTTCACTGAGAATTTTCACTTGCCTTTTCCCCTCCCTCTCTTGTAGTCTTTCCTCCAATGTGGAATGAAATGTAGTAAGAAGCAGATTTTGTAAGCTGGTATTATCGATACATCGTTGGGGGATTTTTTGTTGTTACAACAAAGTATGGAGTTATTTTAAAATCTTTTGATGGCAAATCTGTTGGAAAGCCACTGGGAACTTTTGGCTGTGGCTGTAGTAAAAGTTATTTAAAACATTGTATTGGAAGAATAAGTAATCTTGCAACTTGATGAAAAATATTTCTTGAGTTTTAGTTGATGAAATATTGATGCTTCAGACCACTCACATTAGGTAAAAATAATCTCAGTATACAGCAAGGTAATTCTGTCAAATGAAGACTTTTTTTAAATTGAAGTCAGTTCAGTGGGTTAAAGTTTTACTTGCCCTTAGCCCAATTTGTCCCAAGCTTGATGGTAGTAAAGGATGAGCAATTGTGCTTTCCAGGAATGGTGGAGATTGAGGGACCATCAAGAAGTAAATGAAATGCAGTTTTGCAGTGTTTCTTTAAAAGAATGTCACCAGACAGTTTTAGAAAAAGCTGATGCAGCATCTGCCACTTCGTGGTGGCAGACAATAAATCCCCATAGAGGATTTCTGCACTCATTTGGATGTAAGGAGTTTACAGTGACACACAATAAATATGGCCTTTAGTTCAGTCTACTTAACTGAAGTGGACTGAAGTAAAAGTCTTCATTTTAAAGTATTTTATTCTTAAAATATCAATAAAATTTGCCAGTTTTGACAAAACAAGTCACTATTTACTGTGAAATCTGAGTTGGCAGATGATTGCAATAACTTCTAAAGTGCATGACTAAGAGAGCGGCACAGTTACAGACTGAGGGTAGATACATTTGCATATAGCTTATGAGGCATATCAAAATTAATATGGTTTACTTTTTTATCTTCTAGACTTGTTAAAAAGCATAGGATACTTTCTAATTATAAAAATGTTTTAAACTTGTGCTCCTCCCATTTTTAATATGAGCTTAGAGGAAGATGAAACGTGCATGTTTTAAATAGTGTTATTTTTGTAGTTCTTATACTCTTAAATTTATCTGCTTTTCTATTCTTGTTGAGTCTTAGTGCTTTTTTCTTCGATGCACAGACTTCTCACAGTAGTAACTTGCTGAGGCACAAGGCAATACTTGAACATTTCTGGGGGCTGTGTGTAAACTTAAATTTGAGTTGACAGCATTTAATTAAACATGCAGCATATGATGAGTAACTGTGTGTAGGGGGAGATTGCACTTCTATTGTGGGTTGTTTTGAAAGTGGTTTTCATTTTTTAAGCCTGCTGGTTTTAGAGTTATCCTAAGTATTACAAATAAGTCAACCAAATCAGAGAAAGGAATCTTCCCAGGAGGACTAAGAACTTTGAATGAACTTGATTTTTGTACTACAGGCACTTCATGCTGCATCTTTTACAGCATTCTCCAGATGCTCTCAGGAATATCCATGCTGATAAATACTGAGTTGAGAAAACTCAGCATGAGTCTGGGGAATCTACTGCTCACTTACAGCTCTGAGCTGTTGTGCTTTGTTTGATCTAGGTCTTAAAAGCAATAAAGGAATTATAAAAATGAGTTTTAGACTTTAATGCAGCTCTGCAGAAAGCTGCATTCAGTCCTTGCAGGTTGCTTGAGTTCCTCTGTGTTTATTAATAGTCCTACCTATTTTAAAAGCACCATTATGTGACTGCCATCTATTGAGTGTAAATATTTGTGTATGAATTTCAGAAGATTTTTTTTTGGACTAGTAAGCAATGAGTTTTATAACAAAAAATATTGCTACAGCCTTCTTTCCACAAAAGAAAAGCCTGTCAGGGAAACATCTATAGAATACTTAGATGCAGGATGAACCATAGGTTCCTGGAGCTGCAGTTAACTTTTCCATATGGTGTTCTAAGCAGCAGTTTCAACGTGGTGTTCACAAAAAACAGATGGTTTCCAAAAACTAATTAGGAATATAAAAGTAATCGCTGATAATTTAAAATTCCCTTCTTGGGGGTCTGTATCTCCACTAGAAATATTTTTTGGGAGACTCAGGAAAAGGAGGAAAAATGTTCCTTTGATTCAGTATATACTTTCTAGAAAACCTTTTAGCATTATGCCCTTAGTTTGGGAATAAATGAGCCTTATAAATAAATAATAAATGAGGCTTATTATGCCTCAGACTTTCCACTCGCAACTGGATTGAAAAAGACTGTTGTTAATGTCAAATGGATGATTGGTAGCAAGAGAAATGATTTCTCTAAGCATTTTTTCGAGGCAGCTACTAAGACAGGTTGTTGTTTGGGGAAGGCTTTGCGAGTCTGCCAGCACACCTTAATGCACTGCACAGAGTGCTCTGTCGTGCCAGTCCTTTTTAATAAACCACCAGAGAAAGTGGCACTAAAATAAAATCAAGCAAATATGGTTGCATGTGCTGAACGCAGACAAAAAACCAAGACTCTCAGAGTGAATCTGCTGAAAGTAGCTGGGTTCTAATTTTGAACACTAGATCAGTTGATCACTGACAGGGCCCCAAGGAGGTCTGCTTGGCACACACAGTGAAACTCTACCCAGAGCTAGTAAAAACAACATATGTTCCCAGAAGCTGCTTAGGAAGCTCTTTAAGCACTGGGGAATATCTGCAAAAGCCTTAGACCTTGAGAGTAGAAATAAGGACACCAATAACCTCGTAATGAAGGTGTAGTCACCACAACTATTACCCCTGCTTTAGCAGCAGTGGCTAAATGGATTAGGGCTAATACTGCTGTAAACAAGCGTAGGAGTGGTTAAATTCTAACCAGGATTCCAGTATGGACAGAAATTCTCCTGATTGGAGGAATTTGTAAGAGCAGGCAGTGTAAAGGGAATCTATTAGTGTAGCTGATTTTATGGTGATATTCTGACACATTTAACAACCTGCTTTAGCCTGTATTTAGTCTGTGTTATCTCAAGGCTGGTGATATTTCAGCATTTGAAGAGAATGTCAGAAATCATGCCTGAGGAAGCATTTTCTGCTCTTGGAGAGTTTGATTCTTGTGGCCTAAGAAGACAGGAGAATGACAAGAGATCAGGTGTTTCTGACACAAGGTACCTACAAAATATTAATAAAATGAGATTTTTCTTTTAAATCAGCTCGTTCAGGATCAGACAACTAACTTTATATGAAGCCATGCATGTAATGGAAGGCAAAAAAAAAAAAAAAAAAAAAAAAAAATCCCTATAGGGCCTAAAATGATGATGCTTCTCAAGTCATCGTGACT
>VZRV01001114.1:769956-898575 GCA_013398115.1 Falcunculus frontatus | reverse complement strand
GCGTGTGCATTTCAGTGTGCGCTTCTCAGCGCAATCCACCCGGACGGAGAGTGCACCTTAAGGAGCCTTAAATAAACACCGAGCTAAACCCCTTCTCCCATTTAACTGTGTTTGGCTCTGATTTTAAGACCAGGGAAAGGCAACAGTGTGACAAGGACAACCAGTGCAGCTTTTGCCTCAAAGCCTGTCTAGTTGTGAGCAGATTCAGTACCTGCTGCTGATGTGCTACTGAACAGTAGCTGGTGCTGCTGCTGGCTGCATGGAGTTGTGTTCTTGAGATATGGAGAGGCTGCCCATGTTCCTTTTATTGTGCTGTGTTGCAAGCAGGCTCTGGTGCACAATGTGCCTTTCTGTGCCACTGCAAACCCATCAGCAGGCTGTGGAAGGGGCTGTGCTGCAGATCTCCCTTCTTCATGGAGTATTCTTATTACAGAATAAATTTTAAAACTATTTAAATACCCTTTTAGGCTCTTTATGTCACAATCTTATGTGTGCTTAGTCTTGGTGTGGACATTGCTTTTTAGGAAAGTGAGGAGGGAATTTGGAATTTTTTTTTCTGTTTTGTGAATAAATCCTGATGATGGTAATGAAAAAATTGTGTAATCCAAGCATTCATGAGTTACTTGCATAGGTATTTCCATCAGCTGCAACAACAGGTGCATTTTGAGCCAGATTGAACATCTTGATACCATTCTCTTTAAACTGCAATATGCAGCTAAAGCATGAGTGCTGCAGCATGGATTTGACCACACTGAGCTGGACCTTGATTAATTCCACTTGTTAGGAGCTACGATGGAAATGGAATTAAAGCTGCCAGAGAGACATTGCAGCTACAGTAGCTTCTAGTTCCATGCAATAAAACAATGCAGTTCACCTGCTGGGGCTACATTTGCTACTCCTAAGTGCCCCAGACTGATTTAGGATGGGGAACACAGGGAGCACCCTCTGTATCATTGAAGATGATCTCCCTGTCACTAGCTGGGTAGCATTACAGCCCTCATCTGTTCCCAGTTTTGTTGGAAACTGGAACATAGTTTGCATTTTTATCTATATTTGCGGTTTAAATAATATTTCTGAAACTCCTCTTTCATCAAAATTGAAAACAGGTTTGATGGATTTATAAAGATGCTAAATGGAACTAGTTAAAGGGGAAAAAGCCCCACAGAATGGTGAAGCAGTGGCACAAGCAGGCACAAAACTATTTCATAACTGCTCTTGCTGATATGGAAATGTAATTTTTTTTCTCATTAATCGCGTTTATAACTTTTGCTTCCACTTCCATAGCCTGGTCGTAGTTTTTAGCTTGAAGCAGATGAGGTTTTGCTTGGTGTTTGTCTTTGTTTATTTAACCAGAAATAGGTGATTACTGGTTTCCAGACCAGCTAGCTTTGTACACAATATGACTTGGAATGTGAACAGATCGTGCTTCTGCATTTGCTGGTTTTCTGTCTCTGAAAAAATATAATCAATGCAGTGAAAATAATGAGGTCTGATACATGAGGTGTTTGGAAAAAGTATGATTAAATGCTTCATTAATTGGTGATTTAACAAAAAAAACCCAAAAAAACCCACCAAAACTTGAAATTGACAGAAGTACCCCAATTTGCATTTCTTATTGTATTTAAGTGGACTTTCAGTAATCTATTAATGCTTCTTAAATGCTTTTTATAGAAAGGAAAAAGGGTTAATCAAAAAAGCAACCCTCAAATAAAAAAATGCATTCAGTGAACTCTGACATTATTATTTGAAAAGCAGAAACTTGGGAGACTGTCAGTTTAGGAGTAGTTATCTTGAATAGAATTTTGGAAAAAATAGCTTTTGCCAAACCACTGAAAAGGTTTGGTCAGCCAGAATCTCAGTATTGTACAAATCCAAATTTTGCATTGGGCCTCCCATTATGTAAATTGGCTTTGTGAGTCAAAAGAGGTTTGTATTACAAGGAATAAATGTACAATTCTATGTAAATTCAAGGAATATTTGCTCTCCAATGAGTTGTACGAGTATGGAAGAAAGTATGGATTCAAGTACTTCCAGATATAAATGGAAGAAAGTGAAAAATTCTTTAAGGGTGCCAGCATTGCTTTCTGAGCAGAGCTTTCAGTATTGAGTTTCACTGTTACTGATGTCATGGTTTTATGATTGTGTTTGCTCCAATCTACTCTTCATAGTTCAGTGTCTTACAGAAGCAGGAAGCCTGGAATATACTTCTAAAGTTTCTTATTAAAAAAAAAAAGTTTGGAAATGTATCTTCAGTAACAATCTGTGATGTCTTGTTCCTGGTCTCTGAAAATTTATATCCAGATAGGATTAATGATTTCTGAGCTAATTAATTCAAAATGTGATGAACTTCCTTATGCATGTCAAAAGCACCTATGCTGTGATTGATACAGAGGTCCATAAAACATGATGATGCTACCAGATGCTTCCAGTGCTCAGCAGCATTTCTCATGCTCTGTCTCAGCAGAACCAGTCACCCAGACTACTGTAGAGGTTTGTAATATTTAGTAGCCTACTGCTGAATTATGGCCCTCTAAGCATCTTCACCTTCTGATCCACTCACACTTTACCTAAAAAAAACCCCTGCACTGAGTCAGTATTTAACTCAGGAAAGAAAAAGTACTGAGCCACCTAAATCCTCTGCCCAACTCACCAAAGTTGAGTTCCAATCTGCTAATAGCAGTATAGCAATGAAAGCAGTGTGGTGGGATTTTAAAACAAGCCTCAGCAGATGCCATAAAAGTCAACTGACTGATAAATGGGGTTTAGTACCTCTTTTCTGTGCTCTTAACTGGTTTGGGGAATTGGGCAGGGGTGAGGGGGCGTCCATTTTGCTTTTTTTTCCTGAAATTGTGGATGTTTGTTCAAAGGAAGAGGTGAAATTTCCAGATCTGAAGGAAGAAGCTTTTGTGGCATTTTGTTGGGTTTTGTTTTAAGGAGAAACTGATGGAGACACCTTTTCTTCTGGTCTGACGGTATTGATGCATCTGTTCTTTTGTCAATACCTAAAGTGCATTTGTAATACATTTGCTGTCTGAACATGAAATCAAACACGTTTCTATGTCTTCAAATTTGTTTTACATCTGTTTATCAGCTTATTAAAGCAATTCAGAAGCAGCAGCAGCAGACTTGGAAATAATATTGGTCAAAGTTGGGAGCTAATGAGATTGAATTGGATCTTCAAAAGCCAGATAAAACGTCGTTTCTATTTCCTGTGTTACATTAATTTTTCTCACATTTCTGAGCTTCTCATCCTTCTATTAATCAGTTGTATCCTCATTTTTCTTACTTGGTGCCCCTAGCCCAGTATAGCTGTTCCAATTTTTGCATGCAAGTTGCAAGTACAACAGACCTCAATAATTCATGACAGGCAAAGCAGAGTAAGCATGAAAGTTAATTTGCTGAGCACAAAATACCCCCATGTTTTTTTATATGGGTGTATTTTTACACAGAATTTCTGTCTTTTCATCTGTGAAATGTCATTGTTTGAAATGATGCACAGAGAGAACGCCCATAAGCTGAATTTTCTTTCTGCAGAAAAGAACTGCAGTTTGCAGTTCAGTGAGGAGGATACTTCAAGAGTCAAATAACTTTAAAAGCTGTGTGTGCTGTTATTCTATGGCAAGCTGTTAGCATTGCAAAACCTGTAAGGTAATATTATAAAAACAGAAGTGCAAGTTTATTTGGAAGTACAGTTGTTGTTATGCTGAAACAAATAGAACATTAATTAAATGAAGTGTCTTAAGGGCTAAAAAAACTGTTAAATGACCGAAACTTAAAATACATGTGAAAAGCATCCTTCTGATCTGTAAGGAGCTCAATGGATTTTTATCAAGGCTTCTTGTTATGTGAAGTAGTATCTATGAAGGGAACAGAACTGAGAGAGAGAGACCTGAGTTTATAGGGTACCTAAAGCTTTTTCCCCTCCTATTCTGTGCTGTGAAAAACAGCTTTGAATGACTGCAAGACTGAAATCCTGACACAGGAACTCAGAGAACAATAGATTTTTATGTCTCTCATAACAACATTAAATTTCAGTGAGTCATGCATTCCAGCTAATATTTTGTGCCTTAGAATTACTTAATTTGATTTTTTAATAGATTTTGAACAGAAAACTAACTTTAGCAGCTCCTGCACAAACAATTCAAGCCATAGGAAAAACACAGAATCACAGAATTATCAGTTGAATGGACCTTTAAATGTCATCTAATCCAACCCCTCTGCAATAAGCAGGGACATCTTCAACTAGATCAAGTTCCTCAAAGCTCCATCCAAGTTGACCTTGAATTTTTTCCAGGGATAGGACACCCACAACCTCACTGGACAACCTGTTCCTGTGTAAAACTATAAATCTCTCATTTAAAGCTTAAAGACTAGTGAGAAATTATTTGTACCTGTCATCAAAGGACGTTTCCAGATTTATACCTTTTCTTTTATTCTTTCTGCACTGGCCACAAACTGAGTTTGAATTTCTCATTTGTCTGTGGAAAAATAGTTCTCATTTAAAGAGCTGCAGCTTTTGTAATGTCTCCAGGAAATTGTCTGCCCATGAGCACTGGAAATTTAGGATTGCAATAGATTGCTGATGTGTGCTGCAGAAACTCTTCTGATCCAAAGAACCAAAAATAGCGGAAAGTACATCGAATATTCGCCCATGTAATTTTTGGGTTTCTTAAGTTCTCTGTAGTATGTGGATGCCATGTTTTTCAAGTAGGGTGATTAGCCAAAGGCACTGATTTCTATAATAGTGCAAAAGAGGTGATTTTATGGGAAAAAAAAATTGTATAACTTAAATTTTAACTGCATTTGTATTGTGGAACAGGGTGTCATTAAATCAGTAAGATCTGATCGAATTGGATGAACCAGATATCTGTCCTTATAAGTACCCTTTTTTCTTTTAATGTTCTTTCATAATACAAGTAGCTTTTATTTTTAGCCCAGCTGCTCAGTGGTAAGATGGAAGGTTAGCTGTGTGAAGTCAGGTGCTATTTTTGGCTCTGTATTAGGCTTCCCAGTTATGCCACTTAAGGAGAGATTCTGTCATGCTGACTTGTGAGCTGGTGTGATTAATGCACCTGTGGGCAAAGGTATCCTTGTCTTGTAACTGGAAATCCTCTTGTTTGTTTTTCTCTTTAGACAGACTGGATTATGTTCACAATCATGAGCTGCACTTGCTAATTTTCTGTTTCCAATTTCCACTTACTGCATGTTTAGTAAGGCTGTTGTTTCTTTGTGTAACTCATGGGATTGAGAAGCATGGCATTAAATTTCACTGTTTAATATACTGAAATTATGGACTCTTGTTGAAGTAGTGGATAATGCTGAAGGAAGGATTATTCAGGGGTGGTTTGTGTTATAGAGACAGATGAGTTCTACCGAGTGATTGAAAATTATTCAATTTCCAGAATTTTAGTTGTTTTCAACTGTTATTTTCTGATATCTAAATAGCAGCACATAATCAGTACAATAATTGAAATGCCATTTTGCAGACAGATCAGTTTTGCCCTTTGGAAAAACTGGTGAACAGACCTTGCCAGAAAGTCCTGCTGCACTGGAAGTCTTTAAGAAATAGATTCATGTAGGAACTCACTTTAATTTATGCATATTCCTAGAGCTTACTTTTCTTCCTGTCATTTCCATTGCAGTGAGGATGATCTCTTTGAATCACACCCAAATGCAATCCTCCATTTCCACGTGTGTTCATTTTCAGAATTAAATTTTGAGATGCTAAAAAAAATACGCAAAAATCTTTTTGAAATTGAGATTAAAAACTAAAATATGAGATGTGCTCTATTCTGTCATCTGTTCCCAACAGCTGTAGGGCTGTGTGAGTTGTGGTGACCTGACTAGTCTGTTTATTCAGTATTTCTGCACTGTCATACTGTAATAGGCATTTCCTGGGCTTTCTGCCAGACTTTTTCTGTTTACAAGGCAGCAGGCAAAGATTTAACATTTCTGTTTCCTTTCTTACTCCTTAGACTCCCTGTGGGATGGAAGGGTTTGTCTCCTTCTTTTTTCTCTGCTGTTCCTCGTCATGGAGTATCAGTGGAAAGAGGTTCATTTTCTAATGGTGACTGTAATTGTGACACAGCCACTGATTAAATAGTCATTTAGGAAGCTGGCCTAGAAGAATTGCTGTCATTATGGTCTTTGTTTCAATTTTTTTTCCTCTTTTTTCTGTTTTCCTAAATAGGTTAATGAGCTTTCTTTATCCAAGGCAGGCAAATTCAACATTTACAAATTATTAGAAACAGAAAACTTAGTTTTTCTCTCACTGCTTACTGAATTTATTAAACTTGAAGGACAAGACAAAAGGATGCAAGATGCCAAACCTCAAGTGGTAAATGGGACAATGTCTTGTGGAAGCTCTGACCTAGAAATCAGATTTATTTCATAGTTTATTGCAGTGTCCAGCAGAGCTGAGGAGGCCCTCAGACCTTTCCCAAGCTGTGGTTGTGCATAGTTTCGTGAATGTGAATAATTTCCTTGACTGTGGTGAGATTGCTGGGAAGTTTTAAATTAACCAACAGCATGGGTTTAAAGGGGCTTTGTAGAGTAAGACCAAAAAAACAAGTGAACTACTTGAATTAATTATAGAGAAAAAGGACCATCAACATTCTCTTTAACATCTGAGGTAATTCTGTCGGTCAAGATGCACAGTCATGTAACACCAGATCAGGTAATGAATTTTAAATTTTATAGCACAGCTGATACTTTTGCATTCTTTCTGTGTGATCTGATCTGTTACCGCATTTCACGTTTCCCTTGCAGACAAAATAGTTGTGCATTTGAGCCTCAGAAATGAAGAGGCATTTGACCTAATTCCAATTATTTTCAGAGAACAAAGGAGGGGTTTTTTCCCTCCTTGTCTGCTAATGACCTCATGGAAGTTGACTGTTGGGGAAGTTATTGTGATGCCTTGCATAGCCCTCATAGCTCCAGCCAGTAGGAAAGATGTGGGTGTCTGGAGTCTTACCAAGATCACAGTTTGGTGTCCTCAGGCTTCAGGACTCCCCAGCCTACCCTAAAGCTGTTTTGGGCAGATTTGCCCCGTCTCAGTAGCATTTGAGCTCTGTCAAGCCTTAAGTCAGAGGTTAGCATTTTGCTTACCCTTCTCTTGGTGTTGTGTCATTTTGTACACTTGGGAATTCCCAGAGGGATTCTGTAGTAGAGCTGTCACAGAGGACAGACATAAGCTGGTGAGGGAACAGAAGCTTTTGCAAGTGTCAAGTGCTTCTTCGTTACACCAGCAGGAATCTTACTGGTTTGACCCGATTTTCCTGGTTTACTACAGATCTGTGGGTTTTGTTGCTGTTCTTGTGTACAATGTGGGCTTCTGGCCCTTGAACAGTTTATTTTCTTTGCCTGCTTCCAAGTTGCTTAGCATCCTTGCCTTTGACACTGTCATTTCTGTGAAGTGAATAGGTTGTTAATTAAAAAAGGAATACTGGCAATTATGGTATTTTTTTTAAAGGGTACATCATGGTCTCATTGGTTTGACTTTTCTCGGTATTTCTCCTTCCTGGCTATATTCTAGCTACCCATCTGGCTATTCCCTCATGGAAGACATGTCAGGAAACATGACTCAGGATAACCAGGCAAATAGCTGCCGTAATCTAGTACTGAACTTCTTGTGTGCCTCTTGGTTCAGTCATGAAGGGCATTGATGGCTTAGTAAGTAGTTAAGAATATTAGTTAAACAACCCCCTTTCCCTTGGTCACATTATTCTGAGAAAGAGCAGAGACCAAGGGGAATTTCCAAGGTAAAATATCCTGTGTGAAAATCATGGTACTCAGTAGGGAAGGGTGGGAATGCCCTTTTCACCTTCCTTTTTGAGTTCCTGAGGCTGCCCAGAGGAAACTGCCTTTTGAAAGTTAAGCCTGCTCCCGTGGGTGATGGAGCTGAAGTGGGAGACAGACAACTGACCTGTTTCTGCAGGAGTGCTTTCCTTGCATTTTGCCCATAGGACACGCATAAACCCTGGAAATGTAAGGCTGGCAGCTTCAGGAAACACTGCAAGAATTTTAATAAGGCTGAATGGCAGTGAAGAGGAAGTGGCAGTGCTAAACTTTTAGCACTTTCAAAAGGGGAAATAAAAATGATGATTGCAAATATGACCTGACTGGCAAGATAGACAAATATTTGACTTTTGTTTACTCAGAAAAAAAAAGTTGATGTAAGGGGCAAAGGGCAGAACTGCCAGGGCAGCATGGCTGTAATCCGCCCCAGTCAGGGGAACAGCACTTCCCACAAGAATTGTGGAGACCCCTCACACTTAAGGCAGTCGCAGGGAGGTTGCATCTGGATTTGTCATGCTGACATTTAAGTAATTATTCACATTTTCTTTCAGCAATTCATGGGAAAAAAACCCACTGTAGTCCTTGAAGAATTTCAGCCTCAAATGCCTGTCTCAGCTGCTGAGCTGACAACACATTCACAAATCCAGCTGTTGCTGTGCATGCTAGTTTTCCTAGTTTTCCTTTTGCCTCACATGCTGTGTGCTTCCTTTTTAAAATATTTACACCATATCCTGTTTTCTTGAAGTCAGTAGATGCAAATATTTCTCCCACTATTAAAACAAATATGAATAATCTCTCCTATCTTTTCAAGTTTTGATGTTGTAGATCCATTTTCAGCTGCTGCTGAGAATTTGTCATCCCCAGATTTCCCCAGATGGAGGGTGTGGCTCTTCAGGCTTAAACTGTGCAGTCCTGTAGCTGGTTACTTAAATGGAAAAAGACACACTAAATTAAACCAAACTGTCTGTCTTTATAGCCCTTCCTCTACGTTCAGAATGAAGCACATTTGTAGAGCTGGAATAAATAGAGTTTATCCAGCAAGCTCCTGGCTGGGGGCTGTTGATATATGATCACAGAACTCTGTTTAGTGCTAAAGATTTCAGGGAATTTGAATTTCCAGGAATTTTTCAAGTGTTTATAAAATCTTCTTGGCTCCAGTCTCTCTCTCTCCTTTTTTTTAAGAGTTTTTCTTCTGGAGATTGGAGGAAAAATATTTTCTGGATAAAGGTTTATTTATTTATTTCAATTGTTTTCTACTGTATCTTCATCATAAAGGACAATCAATAAACACATGATGAATTCTGTTAATAAAAGATTGATCATGATTCATTTTCTGGAGGGGAATGTATCTTCTGTTTGTTAGATGAGGTAGGAGTAGAGATTGATGTAAACCACATTTCAAGGCATGTGGTGGTAAGGGGAAAGGGATTTCCATATGGATGACAATTTTTATATTCTAATCCAGTGGCTTGATCTGACTGAAGAAGTATTTCTTTGAAAAGAGCAAACTTCTTTAGTTTTAAGTATTTGTCAGAAACATAAGCCTATTTTGGCAGGTAAATGTGATGGGTGTATGTGACATTAAAGCACTGCACTAGTAGACAGCAGTGGATCAGGAATTTGATTTTTCAAATAGATGTGTTTTTCTCCCTTCCTTTTCAACACCTCATGTTTGCGGGTTTTTTCTGCATTTAAACCACATTTTTTGTGCTTTAGCTGTGTGATTTTGCACCACTTTGACCAATAATTATCTTGCAAACTCTTGTTAGTCATGACACTTCTGTAACATAGTGCATATTTAGTCATATGTACCTCTCTTAGGAGAGGTCTTTGTCGAAAAGCTTCTTCCAATGTCTCAAGATTTCATTCCTTCAGCTGGCGTCTTTTTTGAGCCCATCAGGAAGCTGGGATGTCCTGAGTGGTTTGCACATCGTCTCAGGAAGCTGTGGTGAGAATGCAAGTGAAAGGATTCTGAGGAAAGGACTGAGTACAAATCCAATCCTGTCTTACACTTTCTCCACTCTGCTGTGTAGAGACGTACTTTGAAGAAAAGCAGTGCAGCAAGAAAACCTGAGCAGCTTTGAGTTGTCAGAGGAGCACTAATAAGTCATTTCTCGTTTTAAAGAAAGGATAGCAGTGGAGTTAACCAGGTCACAGGCAATGTTTCCTTGGGAAAGGGTTGTTGTATTTAGAAAAACATATTTTAAACATGTTAATTGAAATGTGCAAAGTCAACAAAAAAGTTCTTCTAGCCCTGAGTGCAACAAAACAAAGAGTGGGTAAGACAATATAGATGGCTAGTGGAAAGAGAAGCAGCATTGTCATAGTAAATTTTGATGGCTAACTTTCTGGAATACCTGACATGCTATTCATATGCACAAGTTCCAGTGCTAATGAAACGTAAAAAAAAACCTTTTCAAAATTTTTTGTTTATAAATTTCTAAACTGATTGAATCCTGATTAAAGTAATAAAAACTCCCTCCTATGACCTAAGTTCAGATATTCTTAGGAGTGGAATTGTGCGATTTGCAAGTTAGACCATGGTGGATTTGCAGCATTCAAAATCACATGCAAACAAGTTAATAGTTTCAACTTAATAATTTTTTGAACACTAAGTGAGCAAAAAGCTTTTATCATTAATTGCTGTTTATACATTAATTCTATAGGAGATGAAGACTTCATTGTAACATCAGTTTGCACCTTGAGAGATGCTCCCTTGACTTTATTACTTTTAAAACCTCGAAAAGTAACTATTACATTGTACTTTTAGAAACATGCATTTCCATGAATTTAGTTTTTAAAATGCTTTCCTCACCTCATGATGTGTGGTGATCTGAGATTGGTAGGTTCTAGCAGGTCTTTATTCTTTGTTGCAATTACTTGTTCAATATTTTTTTCATTCTTGTGTATTTTATGTGTGGCCAGTCTGGATTATTTGTGGGGAGAAGGAGCACTTCGAGTATTCTCCGCTGGAATACGGCAAGCATCTGAGTAAAACTTTCTCATAGCTGTGTTTATCTGGCTTTCAGTTATAAGTGTATTTAAACCTTTTACAGTGAGCTGAATACCTTTACCAGTAATCTGTCTTGGTGTGTGACTGACAGGTGGGAGTCACACGGGTCAGGCACACCGTGTGTGAGCAGGTAGGGGCTGGCATTAGCCTGAGCTCCAAGATAAAGGTGCTGTGACTCCACCTCCAGCAGCTTATCTGATCACTGGCACTCAGGATTACTCTTGTGTATTTTTGCCTGGGGAAGCTCTATGTACGTGGACGTGTGAGGAAGCGTATATGGGAATTATACCTTAAAATTCTTTATTCATTCCCGTTCCTAGTAGCCGTTTTCAGCAGATTTTCAGGAGCATTTCTAAGGGTGCTCCTGTCATCTTTTGTGCACAGATCTGAGCCTGACTTTGTAGAATTGCTCTGCAGACAACAAAGGGGTGCTGCTGCCTGCAGTTACATCCCTGTGTATTTCCCAGACTCTGACATAAAATCTGTCGTTCCTTTCTCCCTTACTCTGAGCTCAGATGTTAGACTGGATGGGTTAAGGGGTGAGGTGAGGTGACACTTTCCATCAGAACAGAAAGATTAATTTTAGGCACTGCTAAACCACAGTGTTTAACTCCAGCCTGCTCAAAACCACGCTGCAAGGCCATCAGGAGCAGTGGTGGGCAGGCAGAGCTTGGGGAAATGGCTCCTGGGTTTAGGGGCTTTGGGTGTGAACTCACACCTCAGAGAACATCTCTGCCCATGTCCCGCCAGTGCTGCTGGTGTTGTCTTTCCCTGGTCCTAAAATCAGAGCCAAACACAGTTAAATGGGAGAAGGGGTTTACCTCGGTGTTTATTTAAGGCTCCTTAAGGTGCACTCTCCGTCCGGGTGGATTGCGCTGAGAAGCGCACACTGAAATGCACACGCGCAATACACCACATATACAGTTATAGGCCTTGCAAATCAGCCCATCTATCAAAGATTCCCCAATGAGAGGCTCGAGTGAACCCTTCATCCAAGGAACCTTCCCCCTGGATTGGGCCTATCTCAGTTTACAGAATGTGTTCTGGAGAGGACCTTGGTGTCCGGGGCTTTCTGACCCCCAACTGCGAGGTTTCCAGGATGTTTGGTCTCCTGGCTCAACAGAATATTGGGTCTGTGCTAGTTATCAAACCTAAGGAGTTAAATATATGTGGGCTAAAAAGCACTAGGAATATGTAAAAGCTATACAAAACAGTATATAAAAAGGGGTATATAGAAAGGCAAAAAATCTTCATGGCATCACTGGGATGAGTGTTCTGGAAGCTTTCTCACAGCTTTTCCTGTTGGCTTGGTTGCTGGATACCAGAAATCTGTGGAAACGATGATGAGTCCTCTTGCTTGTTAAGCAGAGAGGAACAAATCCCAAGTTAGCACAACTTCTCTTGAATCTGTACCACCTTTTGAATGCAGTTTTTGGTGCCTCTTTGGTTACCCAAAAGCCGCAGTTTCAGGCAGAGCTGAAAATGTCTCTCATGAATGAGAGCAAAGTGTCATTGCAGCAGTAAGGTGACAATAACAGGATTTTGGTGCTGGCTGTGGCCCTTTGGCTGCGTAACACAGTGACACAAATGCTGGATGCTGCGAGCGGCGCCGCGCTGAGGATCCCGCTGCTCTCCTGGGGGAGCTGCCATGACAACTGCACTGCTGCTGGGGAATGCCCTGCGCCCGAGTTCCTGTGGAGAGCTTGGGGTCATTGGTATTCCGAGTGGCTCTGGAATATTGCAGGCACCACAGACCCCTTCCTGTACTTCTGCCAATGTTTACTATTATCACAGTGAGGGAAATATGCAAATGCCGTTGACAGGTATCTGGGAAGGAAAAAAACTGGTTTCTCTAAAAGCAGATTTTTGTTTCGCTTCTTTGATTTCATGGCTTTACCAAATGATTGTAACTTTTACTTCTAGATTTCATGTGGGCATGCAATATTAAAAAAACATGGAAACAACTGTACATTAGAATTTTAATCTGTTTACGTCTAAATAAAAAAAGCTTGCTACCTGCAAACACTTGTTTCCCTCACAAGGGAATTAAAATGACCTCAGTGGAATTTCTTGTTGCAGCTTTTTGGTTTTAACTGTTTTTAAAGCAGACACTTGCTCCTTCACAAGGTGATTTTTATTGACTTTTGAGGACAGAGTTTTTTTCAAGGTCTTTGGTTTTTTGTTTTTAAAGAATGTCTAAAACATCTTTTCTTTCTGATATCCCAATCCTTCTTGGCATACATTATTTGGATAACATCATTGTCCAAGTAGCATCATTACTCAGATAATTAAGAACGAACAGTTGCAAAGAGCATGGAAGGGACTCTATTTCTTTGTTTTCTTGGATAAGAAATACCTTTTCATAAAAAGGGGAATTATTTCATGATTTTTTTTGTTAACAGGACATTAAAACATGGAAATTAAATGCCTCAGAACATAAAAAAAACAACTTGCAGATGCAATCACTTTAACTCAACAGATCTTCCCACAAGCAATTAATGTATTCTTAATACAAGAAGCTTTGATATTTGAATAGTGTTTTCAGATGTTCCTGTCAAAGCCATGTGTGCGTAGTTATAGGCAAAAGTCATCAGCGTGCTTATGTAACTATGAGCAAAAATACAGGTGTTAAACGTAAGAGGAGTTTTTGGAGGTTAGGGGCAGTCATATTTTACGTTCATGGCTCTGATGTTTCCTGCACTGCTAGAGAGCTGAAGTACTGAGGAGCTGGAGTGCTTGTGTCATTACAAAACAATATTATGGTATCACTGTGAGAAGGTGAAAACAAACTTACTAATTGTTGCTGGCTAAGCCAAGATTTAGTTTTAAAAGTACTGCATTTGTTTGTTTTGCTGTCCAGGTAACGTGCTTGCAGGACTTCTTTGGAGATGACGATGTCTTCATCGCGTGTGGGCCGGAGAAGTACCGGTATGCTCAGGATGACTTCGTGTTGGATCACAGTGGTAAGACTGCGCATCCTGAACCCACCGAAGTAGGAAATTCTCCATCCCATTCCCATGTTCAACCCTCAAGAATGGTGTGATTCAGGAAAATGTACATGGGAAGACATTTTCCTATTGATAAGAGAGTTTTTTCAAACCATCGTCTGGATTGTGTAAGCCTGTTAAAACACACCAACAAACCTGATCCAATTTCCTGCAAAACAGACACTGTCTCTAAAGTTACATGGAAAGCAGAATTGAATTATGAAAGGTTCAGTCATGGAGCTAATGAATCTGAAATCTGTTAGAGATGTTCACTTTTGGCATCTGTGACTGTAAGATAATTTCCATATTGCTTTCTTCATGAGATTTTTGAAAAATCTTCTATGTAGCCATGCTCCTTTCCAGTCTTGAATTGTCCTGCCAGACAATTCACACGCTCCAGTCGTGTCTGCTATAGACCAAGTGTTGGCCTTGTATATATTTTGAGGTTACAGGGGATGCTGGGTACAGAAGGAGGTGAGACAAACTGGGACTTTGTGCCCCTGCTGTCTGCCTTGGGCAGATCATGAATTGAACTTGTTTATGAAAATTGGTTTTTTGTAAAAAGAAACTTTGTAATGTAAGTTCAAGGAAAAAGCAATCCTCTACCAGAAAGTTTTGGAATTGTCTTGGAATATCAAATCATAAATATGTTGGGATTTTTTCCTCCATGTTCATGGAATTGTGGAATGGTTTGGGTTAGAAGGGACCATCTAGTCCAACCCCCAGCAATGAGCAGGGACATTTTCCAAAAACAAAGCTCAGGTTGCTCAGAGCCCCACTGAACCTGACCTTGAATGTTTCCTGGGGTGAGACATCTACTGCCTCTCTGGGCACCCTATTCTAGTGTTTCACCACTTGCACAGTAAAAAATGGCTTCCTTATATTTAGTCTGAATCTACACTTTTTTTTAGTTTAAAACCATTCCTCTTGTTCTATTGCTACAGGTCCTACTAGACGTGTTATTTTTCTGTCTTTATTGTTCAAGCTGAGAAACACCCTGTTTTTCTTTTATGAAAAAAATTCATCTCTGGTAAAGAAAACTTTCCCTGGCAAGAATAATTATATTATTCCAGAGGAGCTTCAGGTTGTGAAGGAAGGATTTTAATTTTTTTTTTAAATAAAAGCAAAAGCACCCGCTGTTCTTGTAATTTTTCCACATGCCATAATTTCATTACAAAATGCTCAGTTGCAGCAAGAAGCACAGATGTACAGATCTACCCACTGGCCTATACATTTGGATGGATGGAGGATTCAGCTGGCTCTCATTCTGCTGTTCTTGCCAGGGTGCTGCTTTTCCAGAACTGCTTGATCATGTTGAGTCAGTTAGTGTGGGGGTGGCCAAAAGGGTGTTTTTTAACATAGTTAACAGCTGAAAAATTACTTTATTCTTATGAAGGAATGGAAGAGCATGGTTGTATTTACACACAATGCAAATCTCAGTCTGGGAATAATCCTAATTTCCCTAGGTTTTAAGGCTGTAAATTTCCTTTTCCCATTACACAAGGCACAGACAAGTTGAGCTCATTGCCTTGCCTTTATCTCTTTCTTCCCTTTATCTCTTCAGCTTTGGTGGTCCCTGCTTCTTCTAATAACTCTGGGGGTCTTAATGGAGAAAAGCAGGTTATGTACATGACTGGCAGGACATGCAGCTCAGCTTACTATTTCTGTGATGGCATGGCAACCTAATGATGACGTTGGCATCAGGAACAAAATAAGGAGAGAAATTTATGATTCCATTTGGAGCGATTTGCTAACGATGCTAACCATGGGAATTAAAATGTGTCCAAAATGTCAGTGCATGTGGGCTCATTGATTTCTTTCCCATTGAGGTTGTTATTTAATGATATACAGCTGGTGGCAAATGGCAGTACTCTGTTGTTTCTGGAAACAATGGACATTTTTCACCTGTTCAAAAATTGGTCACAACATCAGTTTCTTGAAGAAGAAGGGAAATACTGCTGGCTGTGCAGCTGCCCTGTATGGAAGTGCCATTACAGCAAGAACCTTGGCATCAGCATATGTACAAACTTGAATTATAGTAATAATCCAGCCTCAGGACGTGAAGAAATATCATCTGCAGAATGTCAGATACAGGATTGAGTACCTCAAACAGGTTTTTATGGTGAGCAGGTTAGGGTTGTGAGATGCTCTTACAAAGCTGTTTGACTCAGCTGGGCAAAGATGTTTAGAAACTGCTGGGTATTTTCTGGGTAACACAGCCACAGTGGTGTGTGGAGGGAGCCTGTGCACTGAGCTGTTGTCAAAACCCTTGACAGAGAGTTTGCTTGCTTTGTAGAATGTCGTGTTATGAAGTCTTACTCCCGCTCCTCTGCCATGAGGCACACTGCATCCAAAAGTCCAGGACCTTCACGTCGGAGCAAATCCCCCGCCTCAGGTACTGCTGCTAGGAAAGAGCTGAACACATCAAATACATGAAAATTAAGGGGTTTCTAATGGGGTGTAAAAACCTGTTGGCTTTGTCTGAAATAAAAGTGTTTCCAGAGGGGAAAAAAAAAAACCACTTTGTCTCAGGGATTCAATACTAATCTAAAATAAATTTGCATTTTGATTTTTCTTAATCCTAGGAAGAAACATGGTTTCTATATTTTAATTACAGGCACAAATAGTTTCAGTTTATGAACACTGGAGTAATTTGTGCTGATTGTGCACTTTGGATATGTTTTCAGGATGGCACTTGATTTTCCTGAAGACTATTAACTACAGGGTGGTTAAATGTGGTTAAATTCATGTCCATTGAACTAGAATATACCCTTAAATTTTGAATTTGAAAGGTTTCTCTTACATAAGCCAAATATTGTCAGAAATACAGGACTTTGCTGGTTCAAGTAATTTTAGGAGATATACTTTAATGTTATTACCCATTAACAGAGAATTTTTCTTCTTGTGCTTCTTGTAATTTCAAAGAAAGGTGTTCACACTGTGATTTTGCCACCAGTTTGGCCGAACACCATATGTTCCAACCATTGGAAATAAAGGGAGAAACTTGGGGTTTTTTCAAATTTTAACCTCTGCATTTAATTTCTAAATATTTCTTTTTCCCCTGAAATCAAACTATTGAATATGTAAACATATGATGCTCTTTTTTGAATGTAACCATAAATGTAAGCTTCTATGTGTATTCAAAACTGTGACATGTTCCCTATTCTCATTTTCACATTTGTTTTGCTTAATTGATGCTGGTTAAAGTCATTTTATCTTTGGGTTCTTTCAAAGTGGAATATTAATAATCTGTTTATAAAGGTTGAATATTTAACTGAAAAGCTTCAAAGAAGGATTGCAGAAAAATGTATCATGAAGGGCAAGTTTTGCAACTGATCTGCATTTCATGCAATTCTGTTACCTCCAATGAGATCATGTAGAATATCTATCAGCAGTGAATTTTATGCAAAGTATTTAGATGTCAGTGCTGCCATTTCCATACTTACTTCTACTTAGACCCCCTTTGGTTTGGTTAATTTGAAAAATGTATCCTTCTATTTACTTGCCTTTTTTTGGTTTTGTTTTTTCATGTAGTCTTTACTCATCTTTTATTTATCCTTCTTCCTTCCGTGCATGTTCAGAGCTGTTTAATAACTTCTTTCCTTAATGTCTTTTTCCTTTGTGTCAAATATATGAGTACAGTAAAGAGGGGTGGCCACTCCAGTGCTCATTCTTCAGCAAAATCCCCAGGTGAGCCATTACTATCATGGCTGTATATCACTAGTGTGTCTCCTCCCTCTCCATTACCTGTATTTTTGGTGCTGTGTTTGTGAATATTTTCAAGCTTGAAACACACATTTTGCATTTGATGAGACAGAGACATAATGGGTGTTGGGGTTTTTTTTGTTGAGGTAGATAATTTCAGTGAAATAATGCTTTTTAGTTGTTGGATATCTGTCAAAGTTAAATTTTTAAAGGTATAATTTGACTACAAGTAGAGGAGCATTCTGAGGAGCAATAAATTTGTATGTTTATTCTAAAGTATATTATAATAGAAAATTTCAGCCAGCAAAAACAGACAGGTGTGAGAATTTCTGAAAAAAGCAGTGCAAACCCATGCAATTACTTAATTTTCTTTATTTTCTTGTAGTATTTCAACCTAAGTTCTAAAAAAACTGGGGAATCTCTTTGAACCTTCAGTTCAAAGTCAAAGTATCTGTGAAACAAGTAACATACAGATTGATTAGCAAATAAATTGAGTCTTTGGGTCATACTAGAAGTTTACAATTTAGAAGTAAGTCATAGATTTTTCAGTTTTAAACTGAAAAATTTCAGTGTGCCAAACATGCAGCCTAACATGTACTGCTTACAGAAAGACAGAAAAGTTTGAGGTTTTCTTCTGTGTATTCAGACTGGTATGCATGTGGAAAGAAACCTCAAAAGAATTGATGCTTAGAAAATAGACTAAAAAGGTAAGTTTGGCATACACAGGGAATAAGCAGCAAATCAATAGCAGCGGACAGGTTTGTGCCAATGCAGATTGCTGGGTTTTTGAGTGAGAACAAAAAAAATGCTGCTGTCTGAAATAGCAGTGTCATGGCTCAACCTCAGCCAGCAACTAAGCAACACACAGGCACTTCCTGACTTCTCTGCTGCAGCAGGATGAAGGAAGTGAATTGGAAAGGTGAAAGTGAGAAAATTCCTGGGTTGAGATGTGAGTAGTTTAATAATTGAAGCAATAATAGTAATAGCAATGATGATGCTGCAGTGAAAATAACAGAGAGAAATAAAACCCGAGAAAAGCAAGTGATGTGAATGACCAGGTGACTGATGCCATCTTGTCCTCTCTGGACATTGTCCCCTCTGCCAACATTCCCTCTCATTTTATTGCTGAGCATGACACTGCATGGGCTGCAATATTCCCTGGGTCAGCTGTCCTGGCTGTGTCCCCTCCCAGCTCCCTGTGTCCCCCAGCCCCTCACTGCAGGGCCCTGTGAGAGGCAGAAAAGGCCTCGATGCTGTGCAGGCACTGCTCAGCAATAACAGAAACATCCCTGTGTTAGCAGCACTTCCCAGCACAAATCCAAAACGTAGCCCTGTGCTAGCTGCTGTGAAGACAGTTAAATCCACCCCAGCCAGAACCAGCACAAGCACTTGGCTGACTCCCTATAGATGCAAAATTTTTACATCTAGACAGCTCCAGCTTTCACTGCTGTTGCAGTTGCTTAGCAGCTCACGTGCAGTGGATCTCCGAAGGCACTGGCAAAGAGGAATCTGCAGACGGCTCTTTTCAGAAGGATCCTCAGCAGAATGAACCATGTGTTCTAGAATCATAGAAGGACAAAATTTGGAAGGGGCCTCTGGGTGTCATTCAGTCACACCCCTGGCTCAGAACACCACCCTTGTCCACCAAGAATAGCTAAGATATTAGCAAAGAGCTGCAGTACTGTCAGTGTAGGCTGGGCTCTTCTTCCTTAGACAGTTTTGGGAGGGAAGAACGTTGTGTTCGCCATCTGGTTTCACTGGGACAATTTAGTGGTTCTGTCAATGCTTAGAGAGGATGGTAGTGGCTTAGAGAATGATAAAAGTGCCTTACAGTGATCATCTTCAGGAAGTAGTGACTTTTCTGTGAGCTGTATAAAAGAATCTTTGAACAAACAAAATTTTTTTCCTCCTGTGATAATAGTTTGTCATTTGGAAGCAAACTCTTCTACTGAAGTATCTCATGTCTGGTCATGCAAGAAGCAGAAAAAAATAAGATAGCAGTCACTAGCCCTTGCCATTGTCATACTTGCAATTCTTTATAAAACAAGGATGCATTGATATGCCAGGTTATCCAAAACAAATTGCTGAAGTGTACAGGAGGGTAGTATACTTTTAGATACTTTCAACATCTCAAAAAAAAACCCCCTTAAAATCACCTATTGTTCTTACAGGCAAACATCGTTAAAATCAAGATGAAAATATCCTAAATATACTGAATACTTTTAAAAGAAAAAACTAAGGTGTTGGTCCTGTAACAGAACTGGAAATATAAATCCAAGTTATCAGATTTGTTATCAGAAGACAGATTTATTCTGTAGCTAAACACGAATTAGTTCAATCTTCACATCATACACCTGAGAAGGAGATTTTTGCGAAAAACAGGGATTTGAGGAAGTTGCAGTGCAGTCAGCCTGGCCTACTGGCAGATAGGCTGCCCAGGTTGTAAAAATAGTCCTTGGAAGGCATCCTCCACACTCAGATAATGTTAGTGTGCTAGGTCAATTGGAGACTTGTAAAATAAATCCAGTAGTTTAAGAAGTGATTCATAACCCATGGCAGACCTGAATATGTAAAGGAATTGTGCAGGTGTATCTGTTATTTAATTTGAAGCTAAGCTTCTGTCTATCAGGGTTGTCTTTTCGTTCTGAAAAAATAATTCGTCACCATAAATCAGCTCTGAAGCATTTTCAGCTCTTAAATTTCTGTCTAGTATGTTTCTCTCCCGCAAAAAATGAGGTTCAGGTAGAAAGAAATGATGTCTCACCATATAACATTGCATCATATTTTGTATCTGATGGACAGTGTGCTATTCTTTCTGCATAATGAAATGCATCAGTTTGTTCTTTTCAGAAAAATAAAAGGACTGACCTAAGTTATATTTAATACACTAGAGAGATAACAGATGTTGTATGAGGACTGTCTAAAATTCTGGACTTAAAATGAATGAACTCTTTAAGTCAAGAGGGAGGGTATTGTATGTTTTCACAGACACTTGTACCTATTGGAAGCTCAAAAATAACCTACTAGCTTTTCTCTTGGTGAGGTTTTTTTCCCCTAAATCAATATTTTCTGAACTACTGCTGAAGTTCTCTGTCATGCAGACAGTTAATTCTTCTTGTCTGTTTGTTTTTCTTAGGGAAAAACAAACAAACTCGTGTTCTGTGAAACATTCTACCTAGAAAGTAAGGCATTGATCCAAACTGAAGAGGAGGAGGGTCAAATATCCTTAGAAACATTTTATTTCTATAAATTTTGTTGTGTGATATCACAATTTATTAAGCATTTTTTAAAGGCTGTGGCTTTTTTTTTCTGTGTTTGTTTCTGTGCCCAAAACTCTTGCCCTGGCAAAGGACAGAATGGGCCTTTTTAATCTCTGGAATGACAATGCAATATCTGTGTGTCTTCTTGATCCCATATCCAGCCACATGAATTTTCAGGGTGCAATTTTGTGACATGCAAATGTATAATTTATTGCTAAATGCTGAGGAGTCTGTTTTGGTCTTTGTTTGCAGACTTCAGTGATAACTTTTGATTTTTATTCCTCTTTTCTTCCATTTCTCTGCTTTTATTGCTTTGGCCAGTTAATGGAACCCCAAGCAGTCAGTTATCCACCCCAAAATCTACAAAGTCCTCCAGTTCTTCACCAACGAGTCCAGGCAGCTTTCGTGGACTTAAGGTAAGTACAGGCACCATAAACCTCCTAAATTCCATTATTCATTGACTGTATGACACTGGTGCTGAAGGAAAAATAAAAATAAAAAGCTGTAATTTTGGAGGGTAGCCTTGCTAGTATGATTTTTGATCATATGAAGTGGAGAATAGATCTGAAACAAGATTTTTGTGTTTTGTCTGGGTTGAACATTCAGCTTAGGGAAGGCAGAGTGTGATGCTGGCTTGAATATGCCACTTTGTCCTCCAAATTTTCCAGTGTTTTGTGGACTGCAGAAATCCTCCAAGCAATTTATATTCCTTCAGCATATATAAATGTAGCATTGTCTTTTCAATACCTTATAGTCTTGTAGCATTGCCCAACTTTCATCTAAAGCAGACTTATTTCTCCCTGGCACACAACTTCACCCCTCAATCCAGCCTCCTGCCTGAAAGCGTTTGAGGGCTTCCTTTGGGAGCAGCCTGATGTCTGGCAGATTTTTCTGTGTTGCACCGAGAGATTTCTCTTCCTCTCCTGCTTCAAAACTGGCTGCATTTGCACTTCGTGGAGGCTGCTCTGTGCCTTTTGCTCAGTGAAATAAAAGGAACAGTCTGGAGCACAGTGGAGCATCTCATTGCTGCATTTGTGCAGCTGTCCTTTCAAGGGGAATTTTCTTATGGAATCATCAATTGCAGCCTTTCTGGAAGCAGACTGGATGGTTTGCACTGATTGTTCTGATCAAACTGATGAACACAGCATTTGTGAAGAGGCTGCATAATTCTGTGGAAAACTGTTTTCTCCGTTAAGAGACTGTCTAAAGGACGTGATTTGAATAGTGCTCAGATTTGGGTTTTGACATGCTAATTGTTATCAAGTCCTGCTTTGCGAGGAGTATGGCACTGGTTTCTGCCAGATTGCTGTGATAATTCTGAAAAAGGATTTTGATTCAGTTAATTTATTTGTTTAATTTATTTGTTTAATTGTTCAATTTTTTATTAATTTTTAATTATATATGTAGCTGTTTGGTTAAATAATTTTCAAGAGCTGTAATAGTTCTGACACGGAAAATTACAACTCTGTATTTTAAAATCTGTCTGGACAGCTCCTCTATGGAGCTTAAAGTAGAGAACACCAGAATCACTGGGCTTGAGGCTCTCAGCTGGTCTGCACTATATTTAACAAATGCTCTTTTGTCTTTCTTTAATGAAATTACAAGTTTAGAAACAAGATCATTTGCCTTGGTTTTTTCCACCGCTGCCCTGTCTGCTTTTAGCCGATTAAAGCTCCATTAAGACAGAGATAATTCTGATAGCAACAAGCAATTCTCACCAAAGTGGACACGTCCCCTTTCCCATTCTCTTTCGCTCAAGTAGGCTGCTGTACTTTTTCAATTTGGAATTTAATTTGTGCTGGATACTAATGGGTTTTCGTGTCAAATAATTCACCCCCAAATGCCCAAAGAAAACAGCAAAACCAAATTAAGCGTCTTGAACCTGGTGTGCTGCTGAGGTGTAGTGAGTACCTCTTGTTTTATTCCATTAGGATGCATCTCTTTAGCAGGAGTGTCCCAGCTGTGCTCCTGAGACTAAAGATAGGGGAAGTTATCTGGTGAATCCAAGGGGGAATTCCAAAAGGATCAAGTGTGCTGGTCAGTCACACTTGTTTCTCGATTGTCTTGTAGTAGTAGGGACTGTTTTTGGGAGGTATAAAACGAGTAACAGGGGAGGCATGGTTTTATGCAAAACCAGATTCTTTTAAGAAACCATTATTTTATACCTTTTTGTAGAATTGGGGGTTTTTTTGGTTAGTCTGATAAGAAGAACAGGGAAAGCAGGGAACAGTTTTATTATTTGGAGATTATTGCTTTTCCCTATTGTTTTATAGTTCTTTGTTGCTAAGGCTGCATTGCTGCACAGACAAACAGTCTGGCTTCCTTGTGTAAAGAAGGTGCCATGACTACAGCTGAATGAAAATTTAGATATAAATACCATGTCAGTGACAGAATAAGGTGTATTTTAGAGTTTTCTGTGTTGGAGAGTTCAATATTTTGAGTGATTTATTATGTACAAATCGTATGTTTGTTTTTGTAGAGGGTGAAACAGCAGGACTTAATAATGGTTTTGTATAAGCTTGAGGCAGCAGAGAAAGGGAACAAATCAGGGTTGATGTTTCTCTTTCCTGTAAAGAGCCTCTGCATCAGAGCAGCTGCGCTTGAACTGCACTTTAAGAACTGTTTTATTTAAAAAGCAAAGTAAAATATTTTACTATAGATTAGAACCTGGCTAAGCTTTTTGTAGTTTGACAATCAATGTAGAGCGTAAGTGATAGTGCTAGTCATCAAGGCAGCCAACTTGCAAGAATACTGATGGCAGCAGCAATTTCTTCTCAGTCTCAGACACTGAATCTTATATCATATTCTCTGAATGCCACTATTCCTTTAAAGAGATGTCTCTTCATTCCCCAAGGATTCCCTCTGCTTCACAACGCTTTTTTAGGAATGGTATGTTCAGGCACAGAAAATTCCTCACAGGAAACACTCCTCGTGAACAGATTTTCTTTAGGGGAAAGGGCCTTTTTCCTGTCCATTTTAGCTCTTCCAACCAGAGTGCCCCTGTGCTATTAATTGTTCAGTACATACAGTAAGTCCAGCATCCCAGGCTTGCAGAAGTGTTTAAAATAGTGGACTCTGAGGTTATATTGAAGTAAGGAATTAGTGCTATGTCTTAATAATAGTAAACATGACAGAATTTCCCCACAAAGCCAAATAAAAGCCTTTATTCCAGTAAATGACAAATATGGATACTATGCACCCAAGAAACTATATATTCTTATTCAGGCTGTTTATTTTTAATGTCCCAATATTAGTCTGTAAGTAAGCATTTCACTTAGCAGAGGGTTTGTTTCGAGGTGAACATTATATATAAAAGTTAACAAGTATAAGCATGAAGTAAATGACTGCTCTGTACAGTGTTCTCTTGTGATCAGATGTGCTGAGTTTCTTATTTTTCCGTTAAATTCCCATGGAGATAGAATCTGGTGCATGGGTTAATAATTACAGTAGTGGTGCATTTGGTGGCATGGGACAGCTGAGCAAGAGGAGTCCTTTTGCTGTTCTGGAGGCTGTGGAAAGGTTTAATGTTTTTCTTTGGTTCTCAGCCTGCATTTCTATGCAATGCTGTTAGGGGTGATTTGACTCTTAGCTCTTCCAGTACATCTGTTATTCTGCACACATTGTACCGTAAAAATCGGCCAGAGACTAGATTAAATTTGGAAATTGGTGTAACTTTGGAAAGTGGTGTCATTACTTCCTTATGTTTACTTGGATTGCTTTATTGTCCCCTCCTAAAATTAAGGACCACAAAGTCTTGCAATCTTTTTAAAAAGAAAATAAAATCATACAAATAAGGAGGCTTTACAGTTGAAGCCTTTCGTAGACTCACAATTATGCTAAATAGCTTTGTGTTTGAATTTGTCTGGGTATTACTTTTGCAACTGATGGGCCAAATGACCAAAGTGAAAGGGCATTAGAACCTGATCCAACAAATAACTTAAGTACTTGCTTAACTTTCAGCTATTGAGTAGTCCCTTTTACTTCAATGAGGATGTTAATGTACTTAAACATGTGCTTAAATGATTTGAAGGATTAGTGCCTATCTTCATCAAGGTTTTTAATCTCTTCAGTGTTGTACACATGTGCTTTGTGTGTAGTTTTATGTAAAGATTATTTACATGTGATCATCCAGCCTAGTGGCACAGGGGCCATAGCAGTTCATAGGGGGATTCTTTAACTGATGCATTTGGTGAATTTACTACTCATGTTTAAGGATCTCTTAAAAAAATGCTAAGTTTCTGTCTTACACATTATGTTACTATTAAACATTATCATAATAAATACTAACGTCATCTCTGTGAGATACTGATTATATAAATAACATTTATGTTCAGGATGTCTTTTAGCCCCTTCTTACTACAGCCTTTCAGGAAGAATTACAAAATAACCAAAGTGTCCCCAGATTTCAGAGAATACTTCTGCAAACAGTTAACTCACAGTTTCACTAAAATACTCATACTCTACAGTTAGATTCATCACCATCCCATGTAGCTGCCAAGGAGTTAGGTATTTCCTTCAATATGAAAAAAATCCCTAAATGTTTCCATGAAGATTCATGTCATGGGCAATCTAATACTGAGAGCAAAGGTTTGCCAACCAAGGTACCATTCCACTGCAAAAGAATATGGGTTTCTAACTGTGGATCCTTCCTCACACTCTAATGACATCAAAAATAAAATCCCACCTGCTGTGGAGTTGTGGCAGAGCTAGGGTTAAACCTGCCATTTCAGATTCTGATCCAACACCTCGGCCACAATGGCAGCATTAATTTTATTCTATTTTTGTATTCATTTTAGCTTTTTTTCCTGTTAATGTTTGCTTCCTTCTTGTGGTAAGAAGGAATATGCCCAGTCATGCTCTGCCCTGGAGGAAGTTACAAGACTGGAGGAAGTTGGAAGTATGGGCTGGATGTTCCCATGTATTGCCACTCACTGGAAACCTAAAATAGATTACTAATATTTTAGGCTGATGAGTAATACTTGGCCATGGTCTCTTCTGTTATCTCTGTTTCATGCTTGAAGAAAATGTGTCTGACTGGTTAAGAGACTGACTCATGATTTTGTACAAATATCATTTAACCCAAATGTCCTTGTTCCTAATCCTTGTTAAATAGACAGATAACTCAGAAAGACAGCAGCATTAACATTTGGCTGGGTTTAAGTTATTAGCAAGGAGCAGAGTAGTAGCTGCCTGTTTGCTGTTTGATGCTCCTTCTGTGCCAAATGCCGGTAAACTTCATTGTTTCAGGGGTTCTGCAAAATTAAGTTGTACAGCTTCTAGTTACTGTACCTTTAGCTGATTTGGCAGCTCAGCTGCCACTAGAAACTTAAGCATTCATTAGCATTTCATGAGCCTTTAGACAATATCCCTATCTGTCAATTCAGTTCTTTCCCTGACAATAGTGTTAATGATTTAAAATATTCAGCAGTGTAACCAGACAATGTCAGCTAAAACGCAAAATGCTGCATTTGCATTCCCGGTGTCGTGCAAAGCCATTTCAACAGACACTGAGCTTAAGGCAGAGAAGCATTTTAATCCTTCCTGTGGTGAGTGCTGAAAACTACCATAATAGCTCATGAAGAAAACGAGATCTGGAACTTCACAGAACAGCAAGAAATGTTACGTAGAGGAGGGGGAATGATCTAAAATGTATTTTAATTTCATGCAACATCCCTATACGTAACTCTAGTAGGAGAGCTTATAAAAGTGGTGCACAGAACATATCTAGTATATTTTACTATTTATGGCATTCATTCCTGTGCCTCCACCCCTGCTCAAAATAAAAACTTACTGTTCTTTATGTCCCTGGGCAGTATGACAGGATAACTTTAAGTAGAATCATGAAGATTCAGATCCAGTACCAATTAAGGTGTTAGTGCAGGAAAATCAGTTTTCTTCAGCTGTCTTGCTTCAAAATCATGTAGATATTTGTTTTTTTACAGTGTCACATTTACTAAAACTGCATCTGTCTGGATTCATATCAGACATCTAAATTGAAATGCTTGTAGGTGTCATAAATCTTCACATCCATAATAACCTAAAATATAGCCCAGTAAATTGCAAAATAAATCTGATTTTCATAGATATACCTGGCCACCTAGGCCAAAATTGTAGGTGCAGCTGAAAGGAATTTTCCTTGCTGTTTACTGAAATCTGTTCAACTGCTTATCTAAATAGGAATATTGGAGCTGAATCTTAAAATGGTGCAAGTGACAATGGTGCATTATGATGATGATGATGAACTGTGAGAAAGAAAGAATGAAAATAAGATGGGAGCAGAAAAGTAAACCTGTATAGGTTTACTGACTCTGTATAGGTGTTTTTAGTGGTTTTTTTTAAACTTTGCTGCTTTTTTGTATGGCTCTTTCTTGTGATTACCATCAGAAATCAGAAGTTCTTGTGTACTTCCACAGATCTCCCCACATGGTGGATCTTCTTCCAATGTGAATGGTGTACCTGAATCACTCCGTTGCCAGAGTCCTGAAGGTAGGACATCAATAATTGCTGACAATCCTTGCCAAAATTTTGCTGTAGGTGACACTTGGTTTAGTGCTTTCAGATGATTCCTGATGACTCCAAATCATTTTCTGTTCAGAAACGTTTGTTACCTTGTTGGACAAACGTTGGAAAATTGTCAGTGCATTTTATACATCAAGGCAGTAAAGTTAGGAAATAAATTTTGTTAATTTTTTTTGTCCAGTGGTAGCATATTGCTGGACCTTGCTCTTCAGTAGTCACTGTTAGGAATTTGACTGATTTTGAACATGACCTGCATTATCACCAGAAATGTGGTTGTGGCTGGATTGAAAGAGGAACCCTCCTTGAAAGAGCTTATTGTGCTTCAGGAAGAACCACTGGCCTATCAACTGACCTTAGCTAAACTTAACATTTCATTCCTCATCTCTTTAAAGCAATGTCAATTATTTTAAAGTATTTTTAAATTTCATGTTGGAGTAATGTTTTTCATTTAAAAATACTGAAATAAGCATCTATCAAAATTACTTGCATTTCGAATGTTTTAGCAGCACCTATAAGAACTTGAAGGAATTCAGCAGATAAAACTTTTTGGGTCTTTTATATGCACTGTAGATGAATCTTATTTGCATTTTTGCTTTGACTTTCCAAAAAAAGTCAAAAAGGTAATTTGAGGTCAGAAAATTTTAGATGAAGAAGAGTAGCATTCATTACTTTTAGAATATGACTATACAAAAACATAGCAAGAGATTTATTTGTGTGTTCAAAGGTCAATTAACTTTGGGTTCATCTTGTTCTTCTTTACACTTGAGATAAAACCAAGAGACGTGCAGTGAAGAAAACAGCTTACTTTTAAGTTTTGTTTTGCATTTGTGACTGTTTTGTGTCTATGGAGCCCATTGGGGATATATTGCATCCTGCTGACACTTCTCTTCAGCTTGCATTATGGAATTTTTAAAATTTTTTTGTTTGTTTGTTTTTTTGCAGGCTTGAATGGAAACAAGTTCTCAGGGTCATCTACCATTCTTGAGAAGTATAAAGTGGGAAAGGTGATTGGTGATGGCAATTTTGCTGTTGTAAAGGAGTGCGTGGAACGGTGAGCAAAGAAACTGTTCAGTCCTGCTGTTTATTGTACTGGATAAAGCCCTGTGCATTAACATAATTTCCTAGACAAATGTAATGAGATGAAAGTGAAGAGCAGTCGCAAAAATATGCACACACTTCAGGAGAAATAGCATAGCATACATGCAGAGCTTCCTATATTTTCTCCTAGCAAAGGGATATGAGAGCAGCAGAGAACCATGGCTTTTTATCCCACAAACTAAAGGAGGAGACATCACCTTCTCATGGTGCTTCTTCAGGAAACGCCACAGCTCTTCAAGAAGTCTCTCACACTACAGATGGTTGTGGATGACGGGAAATTGTATGTGGCATCTAAACAGAGTTTGAGAGACCCCCCTTCTGCCTCAGCGATTCTGCTGCTGTGGTGTCCCCTTTTCCTGCTGCTGACGTGATTTTTCACAGCTTTCAGCATTCTGGGGGTAGAGTACTCTTAAAGACAAGCAGTTGTTGGCTATCAGCCTGTGCTGCTGGCTCCCTTGGGCTTGCTGCTTGTGTTTTGTAGTGTGGTGAGCAGCCAGACACTTTTCAAATGAACCCTTCAATATGCCAGAGCCTGAAATATCCTTGTGCTTGGTTCCCCATGGGGTAGGCAGGATGCCTCTGCAGACCAGTGCAGTGCTGCTGCTCTTCCTCTGCGAGCTTTGTGTCACACTTTGCTGCCAGTGCAAACATAACAGATGATTTGACTGTCACTTTCTCCGTGTATTTTTTTTTAGAACCACCTTCTGCTATCTTCATCAACCTGAGAGTTATGTCAGTTTCTTCAATATTATGGGGAATCTCCAACTTGTATGCAAATACTGGGAAAACTCAGCAAATGGCTGTGAAAAACATAAATGTTAGAGAAACATTCTATTATTTGATCCTCATCTGCGGGTTTTAGTTCAACTGAAAGAAAGATAATTCTGAATGGAACTGAGAACTGAGGTTAGACTAACAGGTGTCTGTAGTTCCCTGGGGCTTCCCTCATGCCCTTGGAAATGCAGTGTCAGCAAATGGAAGGTCACTGCTCCCACCCTTGTGGTCCTCTGGCTCAGGAGACTGGGCAGCCCAACATCTATCAGTAGCACTAAAGACTGAGGCAAACAAAAAAAGCATTCCATGCCTTTGCTTTATCTTAATCTCTGTTAGTCAGGTGACAGTCTTCAGCAAGTTCTAATGTTTTCTTTAGAGCTCCCTTTGCTATTGACACACCTGAAAAGGCCTTGTTGTGTGACTCAACGCAGGCCAGTTTCAGCTCTAATGGGGCTTTGGCCTTTCCTTTCCTCTCCCTGCATGCACAAACCACAGCTCTGTAATCTTGCTGCAAAGCCTCACCTTGCTTCCAGAGATCCTCTTGAGCACCACAAGGAGTTCCCTGCTCAGCCAGGCTGGTTTTCTGACACTTAATGGTTGGAAAAATTGAAATCTCCCACAAGAACAAGGGCTACTGATCCAGTAATTTCTCATCATTACCTACAGAGAAACTCATCAGTGCTTACATCCCAACCGGGTGCTGCAGTAGTAGACACCCTCTACACCATCTCCTGTGTTTTCCACTGCCCTTAAAGACCCAGAGTCTTTAATTAAAGATAGCAGATTAAAAGCACAAGAAAACGTATTTATTTTCAGAAATATCAGCTGTGCATTTTGGAAATCACTTAAATCCCACTGGAAATGGGACAAGGGCTACTAAGTCACTGAATGTCATCTGTGCTTTTTGGAATGAGGAAACTGGACCAGAAAAGCAACCCTCCAATTATTAAAATTTTAAAAAGCCACAATTAATCTTCGATATCTAGTTTTGTATGTGATCAAATCTTTAGTGGAACATTATTTAATTAATTTCATGTAAAATAAGTATACAACAACAGTTGCTAATAATAATGATGAAAGAGGAAATGCCAACCATAAATGCTTCTCTTTTAATTCCTATTAATTATACTTGATTTCTAACAGTGTTGTGCTAAGAAGACTTAGCTGTGGAGCCAGGATCTTGTTACACAGCTACCAGCTGTGATGTTCTACAAAAAGAATAAGGTGGTCTCTTTTGTGCCTGTGTGTCCCTATATAAAGACATGAGTCAACAGATGGGCACTGACAGCTCCAGAGAAGAATCCCAGAAACCTGTCAAACAATGCTGGTGTATGATGTGCAGTGGTATTAGCACACAAATTGTGTGGATTAAATCCACCTTTTTTTCTTGGGTGCTGTGGTAGAGGTCATTTCCAAGAGGGATTTGAAGCTGTTGGATGAATTGGCTTTGTGAATGTTAACTCCTCTTGCTCCCAGCATGAGTGCTGAGGGTTTGCTAAGGGGTGTTGCTGATCAGTTGTTTGCAGGCTTTCTGATATAATTCGTGGTGTAAGGCACAAATTGTGATTTTTGCTTTCCACGCTGTACTCATAGCAGATCTTACATCGGCTCTGTAACATGAGAGGGTGGCATTTCACAGATACCATTTAGATAAGGGCTTCTATCTAAGGACCAGATCAGGTTGTAACTATGACAACCTCGCAGATACAGCTGCACTTCCAGGGCAGAGATTCTCGCCTGCATTTTTTCAATAATGCATAAATGGAATGTTAGGTGTTAATTCAGTTCTTTTTTTTGTAAGATGCTGATTTTGACCAGTTGGATCTAACACCAAAAGCACAGTGAAAATCACTCTGGACATTTAAAAATATGTCTGACTTCTGCTTTTCAGGACTACCTCCTGTTTTCCAGTGGTGTTCTGATGCACGCTGGAGTCTGTAGGCACTGGCACAATACAAAATATCAGCAACTTGGTCTTATGGCATTTTCATATGATTTTTAATTCATCACTAATATAACTTGTAATATCTTCTTTGTTTAAAAAAACCTACATTGTGTTTCTTTTTTTCCTCTCATTTTCCCCCCTTTCCGCAGAAATGGAGATTTTTATAGCTTAAAGGGATGAAAGACAAACAAGAGCTCCTTTCTGTGAGAGTATTTGCTGAAAACAGTAATCCTTTTTTATTTTGTATATGACCCACCCTGTTAAATGTCATGGTACTTTAGACGACTGCTGTAGAATTCCACAAAATACTTAGAAAAAATAAAGAAAGGATGTAATACAAAAGCTCAAAATCAGTACCTTATAAATTCTACAGGATTTTAGACTATCTGTGATGGACTATGGGATTTTAGCCCTCTTGAATGCTATTGAATTTCTCTACTAGGGTGTCAGTCTTCACACATGTGTGAATTTACCTTCAAAGCCCACCAGTTGAACAAAGCTAAGTGGAAGGCTGAAGGCAAATTTTGCATGTTGCCTTAAAGAAGCGATAGAGTTGTGCCAGGTCACAAAGAAGAAATTGCAGCTGGATCCTGAGATTAATACACCAGGGGAGCTGGGCTGTGGTAGTCAGGGAAACAGCAGGCACAAATGCTGCTGAGGAAACAAAAACCAAACCCAGGTCTGCTCTGTGAATTTTCTGTCAGCAACCTCCATGGGCCACAGCATGGTGTTATGATGGTGTATTCACAGAAAATGCCACAATTTTTCTAATTAATGGCTCTCGTGTTTTTCTTGCTTAGATCCACAGGAAAGGAGTTTGCCCTGAAGATCATAGACAAGGCCAAGTGCTGTGGGAAGGTAGTGTACAATGATTTGCATGTGTACAGAAGCAGCACTAGCAGCTGCTCGTTAGTCATAAATGGTGGGTGTGTTTGGGTTTTCTGACTATTTTCAGAGTGTCTCTTTAACAAGATGATAATGTATCCAAGAAGCACATAATAAAAGCAGTGAGTGTTAGTCTACTAAATAATAGAGAAAAACCAAACTAATTGTTGTCTATTTTATTGGACTGACAAAAAAAATGCTAATATGCATCCAAAATATATTGGACGATTTTGATGTGTAAAATGTGAGAGAGGAAATTTGCAGCTATATGTTTATTTATGTCATTGCCATCCCACTCTGCCTCTTATTTTTCTCTTTTTATGGCTGAGCGTGCTCGTTTTATAAGCAGAACATGGATTTGAAAATAAATTTTCACAACCATTTCTTTCTGTTTATGTAGTGTCACCTTCTTGTATTGACAAAGATCTCTTGTGTTCCAAAAGCTTTCTTTTTAATTCCAACTTTAAACAAAAAAGTCCAAAAATTGTCTCTTCAGCAGACAGCATCTCATAATGAAAGCAAATATCCAAGAGTGTCAGACCTCTTCTTTCCCTTCATGCTTCCTGAGTATAGATATTTTTAAAAAGGGAGAAAAACTGCCTACCTTCTTTGTGTGGTAAGGAGCTGTGTGATGCTGTGATGACTTCCTATTACTAGAGGTCTTCAGACAGAATCATCTTATCTGTGCAGATTTTAAACCATGTATTGGGTGCTAGGAGATGAGGGTTTCATTTTACCTCATATTCTCCAGGTTTATTTAGAAAATTTGGAAAAGGAATCATAAAAATGTGCAGCCACAAGAAAAAGTGCTAGGATTGCCTTTCTGAGATTAAAATGTTGCAATTTCTTCAGCTGTGGAAAGGGTGACCCAGTGTTCCACTGCAAACAAAATTTTTTGGATGATGTGTACAGCTTGCAACTTTAGATGGTTTTCATTACTTGTCTGAGTCAGCTGCTTAGGCATCATAAATTGGAATGGTCTAGAGATAGATAATCTATTTTACACAGTAGAGTTTAGAGGAATTTTCTATTTATCGTTCTCCTTGCTTTAAAACATATATTAAAAAAATATCATCCCCACGGATGCACAGTTGCCTGTTTTAAAAAGACCTGTATCTGCATAGCTACAGACTGTTGGGAAGATATTTATACCTCTTAGAGCAGTGGCAGAACCATTCTGGAAGAATTCCAACAAAGGAAATAATTAAATTTTGCTACAGCTTATTCCTTCCTCACTCAGTTCCACAGCCCTGCCGTAAAAACACCCATCCAGCCCAAATTTGGATGATTTAAGTGTTGCTCACTGCTCCTTGATCCTGGATGTTTAGAAATTTGCATCCAATTGACGGTTTTCCACAAGTGACTTAAATTCTACTTACACAATAATGTCTCTGTAAATAAATCATATTAATGTAGACTGAAATAGATATTGCACTTTCCAGGAGAACACCATAACGAGTTTTGGAATTATTATTTTTTTACATGGCAAAATATAGCAAGACAGTGGGTTGGTTGGAAATAACTAACTACATATTAGTCAGGATTTTTTTGAGGGCAGATTTTTAAACAGCAGCTGAACAATATTTTGGAGCCTTTTAAAACAATACTGTTTATTTTAAGTATTACTTATGCCTGAGCCTTATTTAAAGCAGTTAGCCATTTAGTCAAGTGAAACAAAGCAAGCACAGATAAAGCCATTGTGCCTGAGTTGTAATTAATGGGTGTAATAAATTTAATGTTAGCTGTTCTTTAGGTTGAAAACAGCTAAAGATTCTAGTTTTTGCTTGGACTTTCAATGTTAGTTTTGAATTTCCAGCCTTCCATCCCTAAGGCTTCGTGTGCTGTGGCTGTTCACATCTGTCTGGTGATGAGATTCAGCATTGTGTTTAACAGAATTGCCTCCTGTTTGTCTGTTCTGTTTTCTCTCCAGAGCACTTTGCTTGGAGCAGGCATATGTTTGTTCAGAGTGACAATTGCTGCTCTTTCAAAGTGAATTTCAAAGGTGTGATGTTTAACCCGTTGTGTGCCGCACCGTTCTCTCACCAAACGAGATGCACGCGTGGCATGTGGGTTCTGAGCTATGTAGCCACAGAAAGCTTTGGCAAAAGCACAATGCATCCATAAATAACCCTGGAAAAAGAAGGTGAAGTGGTGTAAGATCTCCAGTCACTGCCTACGCACAGTGGATCACATCTCCTCCTAATGCTCTGCTCACAAATGCATGAAGTGCATGCTCCTTATCAGTGCATTCAACAGGGACAAGCTCCCAGTTCAGTGACATGATTTGTTACCTGCCAGGGTGGAAGGATACCCGTGTTTGATGCAAGCATTGTTGCTTATTTTGCAGAGAACCTAAAAACAATATCCGCATTCCAATATTTATAAAGGAAAACTAAAATCATTCTTCACGTGGAAGGGACACGTAATTTTTTTTTTTGCTCTCCAGTGTTAAAATGTTCTAGAAAACAAGACATTTGAAACTAATTTGTTCTCAAAAGCCATAACTTCCTCAGAAGCACAGGGAAGGGGAAATTAAACTCAGTCTGTGTGCTGTTAAGCTGTTGGAGTCACAACAATTTAACTGAGCTATTACACATTTTCCAGATTGTAAATCTTGAACAGACATATAAAATGAACCTAAATCCATAACCAAAGCACTCAGAATACTTTTTTTTCTTGAATATATTCCACAACTTTAAAAAAAATATAAAGTCCTTGGATATAAATCCTAGGTAATCTGTCCTTGAGTAACCTACACTTAAATGAGAGGTGAAGGCTGGAGAGGATCAAGAACATGTTAACTATTGATGAGGGGTGACAGGTTCCAATGATCCAGCTTGGGGGCAGAAAGGTTCTGAACTTAATTTCACCTCATAATACCCACATAAGAATATAACCTGCACTTCCTGAATTGCTGTCACGTTCTGGGGTGTTTTTTGGAGATACCCCATTCATGATGTGTGTGAAATATATTTTAAATTAAATGTGGTCAGTGCTGAAACACAAGTTAAGACCCAGCAACTGAAAATAACCTTCTGCTCTATAAATTAATGAGCAAAAAGGGTACTCAGTGATCAAGTGATAGGCTGACCAAAGGAAAAGTGGGTTGGCAAGTTCCTGTTTCAGATAAACTTACATCCTCTTCTGAACAGGAGCACCTGATTGAAAATGAAGTGTCTATTCTGCGCCGAGTGAAGCATCCGAACATCATCATGCTCATAGAGGAGATGGACACCCCCACAGAGCTCTACCTGGTGATGGAGCTGGTCAAGGTAAGGCTCAGGGGGCTTTATTTGTCTTTTTTGAATTCTCTGTGTTGGTGTGAAGTCTGAGCAGTATCTAGAAACGCTAAGATCTTGGGAGACATAATCCTACAAGGTTTCAGTTGCAACCTGCATTTTTAAATCATAAAAATACACCTGTCAAGCAATTATATTAATGGGATTTCTCTCTCTTCAGTTGTAATTTGACTATTAACATAGATTTGAAGTAATTTTGCAATGTGCACAGTCTAGACAGAAGTGGATAGTGGGTTTTTTATCATGCCTACAATATGCATTTACTAATAGAACATCTGCATTTATTTCCCTATTCTCATTATTTAATAATCTGATTTAAAGAAATGAGCTCTCTGTAATGAACTTATTTAATACATAAGACAGATAGTTTAAACTCAAGCGATTTTCATCCTGGAAAATCAAAACTCAAAAGATCCCACCCATTTTGCTTATATCAAACAGTTCACCGGAGAATAGATGCTGCTTTTGTACATGTGCAGAGAAAACACAAATATTCATTTTGCTGTCACCTTGTGAGCCAAATACACGAGTAGCATCAAGTTCTAGTAATGCATTCTCTTGTCTGAGTTCTGAACATGCACTGCACATCAGCTTGATTGGCATGTCAGACACAAATAACATAGAAGCAGCACTGCTCATTTTTTGAGCAGCACTTTTTATTTCTGACTGAAGAACTGTTATGGATTCAGGAGTCCCCTCTAGAATGGTTGCCAGACTGGGAAACCTCTAAAGAAAGTGTGTAGCTGTTGAATTCATAATTTCTGTAGCCTACTCATCTTTCCTCCTTTCTAGAAGTTATTTTTATATCCTATAGGCTTTTTGGGGTTTCAAGACAGTATTTTTTTTTATGTTTTAATTCACCACCATCTTGGCCTGTATTTCCTGAATTGCTGCTTCTCTTCGGTGTGCGTTGAAATGCTTGGAATGCCACCCACAGCTCAGACAGATCACTCCTACAGATGTATCCAGGGAAACCATCATGGAGACACCCACATGAAATTTGTTGCAATGACTGAAAATGCCGCATCAGTAACTCACTCACACGTTGTTGTGTATTCCCAGAGGAACAGGGCATCCATAAACAGAGCCTGACACATTCAGAAATCACCTCAAGGTTCTGCACTTTGATGTATCTCAATCAGTGGATTCATTTATGTTGGAATGGGCTTTTCTTTTTTGTCCTCTTCAGCTATATTTATTTGGTATTTCTTGCAGTATCTGCAGAAATTTGAGTTTGCTGAATATTTGTTAGTTAGGATTTGGGTTTTTTTTTAATTTTGGGCTAATTTTTTTTAGGCTTTACTCAAAATCAGGGCTGTTTTTCACTATGTTAAGGGTATTATACTGATAAGATGAAGAAAAGGGAAGCTGTATGCCTGTACCTGTAGGTAATACAAATGAGTGATCAAAGGTAGGAAGATCAATAGAAAAAAAAGTCTTGATTTGCCCAAGCTCAGACACCAGAAGCCTGGAGTACAGTTAAGAATTTAATGTAGCTGACCCAAGTCCCAGTCCAGTATCTTGACAAGATGACAAGATCATCTTTCTGCAAAATAATCTTTTTTGCTATTTAACAGGAGTTAGAGCATGTCTTTTGTGAAGGAAGATTTTTACATGTTTGTTTACGGGTTTGGGGTTTTTTTTAATGAAACACCATTTTTTAAACAGTGTTCTCTTTCCTTTCCATTACATAGGGAGGAGACCTATTTGATGCCATCACTTCATCTACAAAATACACAGAGAGAGATGGGAGTGCCATGGTCTACAATTTAGCCAGTGCTCTCAAATACCTTCATGGTCTCAACATTGTGCACAGAGACATCAAGCCAGAAAATCTTCTGGTACGTCCCATGTATTTTCTAGTATTTTCCCTTACTTTGTTCTCATTAATGCAAATGCTTGTGTATAAATGTCAAGGAGCACAGCAGAGAACAGCAGGCATATTAATTTAGAATAAGTACGTGTGAAGTAAATCTTTTGCTATGAGATAGCAATCACCGTAATGCAGGAGAGCTGTGCTCAAACCTGTCCTTAGACCTATCTTTATTTACATTTTGATTGGCTGCCTTTTGGATAAGCAGGAGTGTTGTCTCACAAAACAATGAATTTTAAAGCTATGTCAATGAATTATTTATCAGTTTGCAAGAGAAGAGAGGGCTGAGAAAGGTGGGCTGAGAGGGAGAAAGGTGGGCTGAGTGCCATTTCTTCCATTTCTGTGAACAATCCTATGGTTACCATCTGAAGCCAATGGTTTTTTCCTTTCACTGTCATAGTAGGATCATCCTTCTGATGATTTACCAGTATTCTGGCTGGGAATTAAACCTGTACATAGGTTTATTCTTTTCCTAGGCAACTGACTGCTTTTTCTTTCAGCAGACCCATAAAATAACTGTGCTGACAAGAATTCCCACGAAGTCTGCTTTGGGAACTACTTATGCCCCAGTCCACAGAGGGCATTGTTCCCATTCTGTCCACAGAATGGGATCAGCATGTGTTGTCCTGCTTATGTGCAGAGGTTACACTTGTTCATTACATATTGGATATTAAGTGTCATGCACTGCACAAACAGGGCCATAATCTCCCCTGCTTGAGCCATTTCTTAAAGTCTTTTGTGGTGCTTGTCAGTCCTGTTTAATGAGTTTGCATCGAGTTGGAGTCACGGCTTATCCCAGGCTGGATTTTGAACTATTACAAGGACAGGACTACAAGCTGAAAATATTTCCTAATTAATAGTCAATTCTCTCCTCAGCAATTCCACTGACAGTGTTTAGCAATTTAAATAAACCCTCAAATAAATTAGATTGTTTAGCAAAAAGAAAGGGGGGGAGGCTTCTCCTGGAAGATGCAGTTGCAGCAACATGGCACTTGGGAGGGAAAATGAAGGTGGAAGTCTCACATATTATTAGTGCATCTCCAAACACAGACAGTCCAAAGAAATTTTAAGCTCTCATTAGTGATGATTGAATCAGTTATAAATAGGCACAAATGCCCTTTCTGCCTAGAAAGCCTAAAGAGATTACTCAACAGATGCAAATCTTACTCACTGTGATTGACAGTGGCAGAATGTTGAGATAACATCCTGGTATTGAATGCAAATGCAAATAATTCCCATCAACTGCTACCTGTAATTGCAAGTAGTTAAGTTTTTTGCACAGCGTCATCCAGCCTGTCTGGATGGGAATTACATTCCCTTTGCTAGTCATGCATTTAAAAAATGCAAACCCTAAGAGTAATAGCTGATATGAAGGTGCTATATAAAGGACCAACAAGTGTTTCCATTACTGATATGAATTACACAGGGGAATGAAGAAAGGTATTGCAGTGCTCAGTTGTTTGAGCAAGGCAAATAAATTCAGCCATTCTGGAGATTATGGGGTCCTCCATTCTAGAAACTAGATGCCTTTGACATCATGGCATCATGAACATTTTACTTTAAGATTAATTTATTAGGAGGATGCTTCCTTTGTGTTGGTCTTGTGTGATTTACTCCTGCCATCACTGTTGTATAGCACTTTTCTTTCTACTGAAATTCAGCTTTTTTCATCAATAAAGTGACTCAGTGCTAGATTATTTATGGGCCTTTTAGGTGCAGTTGGGTCTGCACAGAAACCTAAACTGAACTTGCCCAGACCTAGCACAGGGAAGACATTTGCTGATGAAGGACCCAGCATGCTGCCTAGATTTATGCTAAGTTAACAAGATGTTAAGCAAATCTGATTGTAGCTGCCAGTCCCATGTTAAACTCTAGGTCCCAGTCAAATGAAAGTGGAGTATTATATTTTACTGAATATATTTAAAACTTCCCAACATTCAAGGATTGGCTTTTCTTTTCCCCCTCTAGTTGCTCGAGGCTGTGTCATGGTCTGACCTACATAGCTGGCAGACAGCTCCATTGAACACTTGCTCCAGCTGCAATCAATGGGAATATCATTTTTCTCTTCTTTTCCTACGGGCCTGTGGAAATTACCTCTTCTTCCCATCTTCTTGGCGCGGTGATGATGATTTCCCAAAGAAATTAGAGGATATAAAAATGCAGATGTTCTCGTCCTCATTCTGTGTTAATTTCCCTGATTCTAGGTGTGTGAATATTCAGATGGAACCAAGTCTTTGAAGCTTGGAGACTTTGGACTGGCGACGGTGGTCGAAGGCCCTTTGTACACTGTCTGTGGGACACCCACCTATGTGGCTCCAGAAATCATTGCAGAGACAGGGTGAGCATGACTGGCTACAACACAGGCCTTGTAACCACTCATTTTTGGCAGGCAGCTCCTGACTGTTTTAAGATCTAAATGCTCCAATAAGCTGGCCCTCTGTCGTTTAGTAACCAAACCTGTGGGTACCACTCCCAGTTCCTACAAGAGGCCAGTATCCTTGCTCTCCCTGCTCCCAGAATTCACCTTTGCCTCCTCTCCCACCTCCCCAGGACCAGCTCTGTTGCAGTTCTGGTCCATTTGTTTGTGCTCCCTGCCTCACCTCAGCATCCAGAGCCCATTGTACCACCCGTGGCAGCTGCTTGGGGAAGAACAGACAGGCAAAACACAGTGTTTGCATTAGAGATGGAATCATTTATATTGGAAGAGGCTCCAGAGGTCACCTGTTCTCTGGGCAGCTCTAATTAGATCACGTTGATTCAAGTGACCCTGTTTGGGTGGCACATCCTCTTTGATAATAACTGAACAAGCCCATTATGCTGTATTTAACAGGTCATTGCATAAATACAAAATAAATTTTGTAAAATGGTAGATTTTCACAAGTCTTGTCTGCTTTTAGACCTATTAGAGCGCCATTCCATGCTCTAGCTGACTCTTGCCATAGCTGTGACCACTCTGAATCTCCTGATGGGGGGAGGTTTTGTTGTGTTTTCTCTCCTTGTTCAGTGCATTTGTCGCATTGAGAAACATTTCACAGCTGCAGTGAGCTCCGGTGTCAAAGGGCACCTCGTCTGCGTGTTTGAGATTTTGACAAACTGAATCCATTGAATAGAGGAAAAGCCCTCTTTTTGACCTCCAGTGTTTTAATTTCAGTGCTTTAAAAGAAAAGTGCAGTTCTTTTTCCCCGTGTTACTCACTGGAGAGGCTGGAGAATTGGTGTGTCTTGTTGCTTAGCAACACATGATAACCTTAGAGATAGTTACTTCACTGTAGGGACTGAGGAGGCACATCCTTGTCTTTTATCATTAGTGATTCTGGACTGGGAAACCTGGATACTGACTTGGATTTGAGTATATTCAGAAGACCCTGGAAAGCCTTGAGGCTTATGGTAGAGGAAAAAAAAAAAAGAAAAATAATAGAATCATGGTTTCCTAAAGACTGTAAAGGTGTGAAGAAAAAGATGCTCAGGTACAAAATACATTACCACATCAGCAGCAAGTAACTCAGCACAGCTTCTCACATAGTCCTGTCAGTGTCATTTATTTTTGATTAGAATGACTTTTTTTTTTGTTAATTCAGCCCAAGTAACACAGCCTTGTTTTCTCAGATATGGCTTAAAGGTGGATATTTGGGCTGCAGGTGTGATCACGTACATCCTGTTATGTGGATTCCCACCTTTTCGCAGGTGAGTATCAAGGGGAAAAGCAGCAAAATCAATCAAGTCCTTTCAGAGCAGGTCTGACCTTTCTCCCTGCACAAGTCATCCTTGGGGGAGGAAAAAAAGGTGGATTAGATTGACGCGTTTTCCTTACGGTTTTGTTCATTTCTTGAAGCGGTTTTCGCTCGTGCCTCATTTTAGGTTTTGGGATCACTTTTATCCATTGATTTTCCATGGGGGGCAGCTGCTTTCGTGCCGTGCGGGCGGTGTGAGGGCAGAGCCGCTTTTCCTTTTGTCTCCATGCGCATCCCAGCTCCGCGCTCCGCGGGCACGCGCTGCCCTCTGCCGTTGGCTTTGGGACGCGGCAGCTCCCGGAGAGCGGGGGAAAGGCTGGGCCATGGTAAAACCACGAGAGGGGAGAAACGAGCTCATCCTGCCTTTTTAACCTTGTTCGTCCTTTTGGGGAGTGTCAAACGAGCGGTGGGGTTTGCAAATATCAGTTTTGGTACTCAGCGTCACACTCTGTATGAGTTCTACTGAAAATCAAATGTTTCTTTTTTTTTTTTTTTTGCCAGAGAATGAGAAGGAGTTGGCACATTTTAATAGGGAATGTTCCTCTTAACATATAATTACTAATGCAGGGCCTGTTTGTTCATTTTTACAGGAAAATACTTAACAAAATACTTAGGTTTTAACTAAATCACCGGACTGAAGGAAAATAGTTTGCAAAGAATACAATATAAACAATTACTGTTGGGGGAAAAATAATAGTTCAAGTATTTGGGGTCTTCATGTTGTTAGTTCATGTTTAAAGCTGAAAATGTGTTTTGAAAGCTACATTAGACAAGCAAATGTATTCTTTGATTAGAGTTTGGGGGTAGGGCACAGAGAACGTCCATATCACGCAACTAGAACCAGGCCATAACTGAGGTTAATAAATATTTATTTCCAACCCACCTCGAGCTAAATTGTTCTTTACAGAAATAGGTTGAGTGGATGTTCACTCTGACTATGGCCAGTTGAAAGAAGCTGAAAAACAAAAATCCCATTCCCATTAATCTCTGAATATTCATGATACCAGGTTTTGGATACAAAAGCGCTTATCCTTTCATTATCAGCAGCCTGCCAGTACTCACTAAATTAAATGTATCATGTGTTTTCCGTACGTCCTCCTTGGATTTTGAAAATTCTTCTGTTTTGATAGTTTCAAAGATGAGGCTGATTTCACTACACTTCTTCCCTCTACCATGTTTTCCGTAGCAGGTCCTTCAGAACTAGGCTGGCAAGTGACTGACTTTTCAATCCCCTTTCCCGTGTGTTAACTATGCAGTCCCTATTCCAGTGGAAGAGTTATCTCAGTGTATTGGCTTTTCTGTTGTCATCACTTCTGCCACAGTAACTATGACAAGCAGCTCAGAAGAGCTGTCACCGTGTAATCTTGCAAATTATGCATTTCTAGTAGTTATTAACACAATTTCTGTTCTGTCCCCAAATGAAGTTAAAATTCCCATAACAAACTGGCTTCCATCTCATGATATTTGTTGTTCCTGCTCTTTTACAGTGAAAACAACCTTCAGGAAGACCTCTTTGATCAGATACTTGTTGGGAAGCTGGAATTTCCCTCTCCCTACTGGGATAACATCACTGATTCAGCAAAGGTACTCATATTTTTTCCAACCTGAAACAGCATTTCTGACAAGCCCCCCTGCAGCCTGTGCTCTGTTGGGAAGGCAGCCTGGAAGATCCAGAGCAGCCTCTTCCCCAGTGCCCCAGCTGCTGTGCCTTTTTAGTTGGTTTAGCTGAACAGTGCTTGAGGAAAGCTCAGGTGTTTCAGGCTGTCATGGTCTGTCTGAGCAAGGGTAGCAAAATGCCAACTGCATTCGGGGAGCACCACATGATACCCAGTTCAATTCATGAAGCACTTTACAGCAGGTTCAGTGCTTCAGCTGCAAAATAAATGTGTCTCGGAATTTTTCCCTCCGATCACCCTTTGAAAAAGAAAAATTATTGCTCTGTGGACTGGATGCAATTGGCATTTCTTCCTATTTTATTTGAGGCATTTATTAGAGCTTTTCAAGAGGTGCAGCCAGTGCTAATTGACATTGCTAGCAGATCTTGTGTGGTCATTGCAGTTTTGTTTCAAATTCTTGTGTCTGTAGAACAAAGGTTCCAAGTTGTAAGCCCCACTTCTCAGGTTCATTCACTAAAGTGCTCTGAATAATATCTGAGGACTCACGAGCAAGTGGAAATGGTTTTTTTTCCAGCCAATGAGAAGCTGGATTTTTTTCTGCTTTTTTCTGCATTTTCCAATAGGTGTTTATCCATTTACCAACATTTCCCAAGTCCCAGTCACCTCAGACATTTCCAGACATGCATTCTGAACAAACAAGGTCCTCAGTCTTGGTATTCAAGGTGATCTCTCACTTCAGCCTTCCACAGACTAAATAACTTGGCTGGTTGGAAAACCTTTCAGTTAGGTGTGTTGTTACCATCTGCTTGAAGAAACCATTTCCCAAAACTGAAGCAATAATCTTGATAAGATTATTAAGACTGATAATTTGGAGGCTATAGTAGATTTTTTTGAGGGGAGGGGGGACTTGGCTCAATGTCTTTTATTCTCCTGGACCAACACAGAAGAGAACAGTTTTCAAGCAATTTCATCAGTTGCTTGCCTTTCAGATGCAGATTCTTGTCTCTGATTTGTGTTTTTTATGTCATGTTACTGTGTGCATGTGCACTGCCCAGAGAGGATCTCATCTCTCACAGGTCTGTGTTTGTTCTGGTCATCAGAATGAATATATAGAGAACAAAGTGGAACAATAGAGGTGATTTCTTTAACATTTCATGTTCATTTGGTTTAAAAGACTCAGTAAAACATGAGTACAATGAGGAAGTTCAACTGAAAGATGCTGCCCAGCAGACTCTTAAGCCTAATGGGCAAATTTTTTGTTCCACTTAAGGCACACTGGTATCACTGGTTCTGGTATCAGCTGGGGTTGGTTTTTTTTTCCATCCAGGTATCAAGAAGATTTCACTGAGAAGAACTTGGTGCAGCAGTATTTACAGTTTTAATAGCCTTTCCCACTCTCTTCAAACTCTTCTTTTTCTTTCTTTTTCAATGAAGGAGTTAATTAGCCTGATGCTACATGTGAATGCTGAAGCCCGGTACACAGCAGCACAGATCCTAAGCCATCCCTGGGTGTCAGTGAGTAAATCACACTTCACTTGTCTCTAATTTGACATTAAACCTGTAAATCTAACCATTAACCTGTAGTGTTCACTTGTCTCTAATTTGACATTAAACCTGTAAATCTAACCATTAACCTGTAGTGTTCAGAAGCAGCAGCAGAATTAGCAAACATAACACCTAATTTACCATAGACACTAAGCTGATGCCTGCCAAGTCCTTCATCGTCTCAGGCAGCAGCAAAGGGGAACACCAAAGTGCATTGCTTATTGATTTAAAATCAATTCATTATTAATAAGTACTAGGTTTACATGGACACAGTCAATGCTTATTTTCAGACATGTTCTTAAAGAGGGGACTGAATATGATCTGTGGAGTTCCCTGACACAAGAGAAGACAACTATTAACAAGCGTGTCTATGGATAACAGCTCCTCTCAAACATATTTATGGTACTTTATAACACTTCCAGACTTAGGACATGATGGGCCACTTAAAGTGGTGATTTGAAAGAAATCCAAGTGACAAGTATGCTTTTTATTTTTAACATTATTTCAAGCACATTATTTTTAACTTGCTTGAATCAAACCTGCAGCTTATAATCATGGGACAAATCAATGCACTGGAAGTGCCACATGTCATTTTAAGAAATAGAAGTTCATTCATAAAACAGTGAGTGATTGCTCTGTTCCCTTCCTCTGGAATTATTTCTCATGTAGCAGAGTGTTGGAGTGCCTGTCTGAATATTTACTATGCATTAAAAAGCAGAAAGTACCTGATGATGATAAAAAACTTTGGATTTTTTCCTAACTTGAATATTCTGTTCCTTCTTATACAGGATGATGCTTCCCAGGAGAATAATATGCAAGCTGAAGTAACAGGTAAACTGAAGCAGCACTTTAATAACACCCTACCCAAGCAAAATAACACATCTGCTGGGGTTTCTGTCATCATGGTAAGAGAAATGAACATTTTTATGCATTGATAGTATAATTTGCATATTTTCCTAACAGTGCTCTATGAGCATGTGTGGTGCAAGAATAGCAAACCCAAAACTAGAACAGTCTCTAATTCTAGTCTTTATTGATGGATAATGTGGATTGTCTCATCATTGCTTGAGAGCAACCAAGTCTATCACAGTGTGCTACCTAAGAGACAAAAACCAGCTTTCAAACGGAAACCTGTGAACACTAAGTAGGTGTATGTTAAAATGAAGTTTATTAACAATTTGAAACCCTTCTTTATAAAAACTGTGATTTTATTTTTTAATCAAACAGCCCACCTAGTTAGTTAAGTAGGGTCTTCCTCTGTGTCTGACCAAGTACTGTTGTTCAACACTACATGTGCCAGGAACCCAGGCTCCATTCCAGAAACTTCTTTCTTTCTGATCTTACTGTGGCCCATCCTTTTCTGATGCAAGGATGGACACTGCACACCAAGAGTACCTTCAGTAACTTAAAGAAAATAAAACCAGCCATGGTAACATAACAGGGACTTCCCCCCCTCATCCTCCCATGAGTATTAATCACTCTCAAAGCCCAGCCCACTTATGTTAACAAAGAATTGTTTTAATCATCTGAAAGCCAGTACATTTAAATAAAATGTTCCTGCCTACATCTGTGTCTTTGCAAATACATTTATGTGAGTTAAATAGGCAAACAATTTAAATGTAGGGAAAGTGATAACATAAAAATAAGTCAGAAAATGTATTTCAGGTTCATGGTCTTGTCTACATTTCATTTGACAGTTTGACTTGACAGTTTGAGAGGGACTTCAGAGCTTCATTCTTTATACTGTTGAGACTATGGATAAGCCTGAAGCTGAAAACTGGTATAAAATGCACTATATGTAATAAGAGCAATTTTAATTCTAACTCTCAGCCCCTCTCCAACTTGCATGCCACTTAAGCCTGTCTCAGATCTCTGACACAGCGTAGCTTCTGGCTTCTTATCGGTGTGGGTTTTTTCTGTTACCTACTGACACTCCTTCAGCCAGGAAAGTTCACCTCATTTTACCTTTTCCTGCTTTATTTCCTTCTAACAGGTATGGAAGGACGTAAATGCATAATTATTTATTGCTGAACGCAGCTCCCAGTTAATGCTGAAAGGAAAAGTAAAACCTTGTTCAAAACACTGTGATCTAATGAGGGTTAAGCCCCCAATTTGTTATTCTTGCCCTGGTTTATCTTGAGCATTGAAATTTAGTTACCTTTGTGTTCAGAAGTTCTTCACTTGCTCCAGCACTCATTGCTTACCAACATTCAGCTTCAGACAAGCACACTTTGTAATTCTTGTGTATTGCAGTGCATTGCTCTCTCAGTCCACCTGCACATTCAATGGAGCCCCCTTTAGCATCACCTCATTCCAACACTGTCACCTGGCCCATGCAGATAATACCATCCTGTGGCAGATAAGTAAAACTGCACACTCCCAGTTCAGTGTCCTTGCACAGGAGGCTCCTGCTGCCCCCAAAAGCATGTTGCTCTTAATTCATAAATGATTTTTTTCTTGTCAATTAAAAAAATGTTCTGTAAATCTAAATTTGTTGCAATTGTGTTAGTTCTGCTTAAAGTAAGTCTAGTTTCTGTCCCTTGCTTCCTTCCTTTTTCCTCCTTTCCCAATGCCTGCATTGCTTCCCTCTGAGTAGGTCCAAGGCAATGGTACGTACTAACTGCGATGCTTTGTTCTGCTGCACCAAAAATACATGGTCTCCATTTGTAACAAGAAAGGAGAAATAACTAAGCCAGTCTGAAGTGGAAAAAGCTGTACAGCCACACTAAACCAGCAAAGGAATATCTTTTAAGCACTTAGGAAAAAGGTGTCCTGTCTTGAGTGATGCATATCTGAAATAGGCTAACCAACGCCAATACAACAATTTTTTACTTCCTCAGACACTTTTTGGTCTATTCTCCTGGAGGTAATTTTGTGCATGTGTATTTCTTACTGTATCTAACAACAGCTAGAAAAAGATGAGAACCCCTTGAAGACAGAAGCAAAGAACAAAACCACTGAACTAAACATTGTTTCTACTTAAAATTAAAATTTCAATTGTCACTCACTCTACGGTATCAAAGAACTAGTCAGGAGATAATCAGTCCTAAATTAATAAAAACCATTCTTGCTTAGCAACAGTAAAATTAGAGAAGAAAACCCTAAACTGCATTACATAAGAATATATTGCTGCTATGAGGACAGCACAGGAGAAAATCACTGTCAGCATGAACTGAAAGCATGTCCTTCCCCTTTTAAATGACTTTACCTGCCACTGAAATAGCAGAAACCCCTGTATTTATGACTCTTTTTCCAGTAAGCAAAAAAAGGAAATGCAATGGTGTCTTGATAATGATAAAACTCTTTTAGACCATCACTAATCTCAAAAGCCCAGACCCAGTTCAGCTGCTCCTTTCCTGGCATGCTCCCTTTGTAGTGCTGATTGTCAGTAGTGGAGAACTCAGTTGTGGACTATGGAATTTTCTCCTTGTTCCTCTAGGCAGGTAGGCTAGTGAGGTAACTTGAGTTAAAAAACCAAACAAAAGAACAAAAAAAGAAGAGCATAAGTAATTGCTTTCTGCTGTCCTTGATGACTTTGATGCAATAAAGCACATCTGAAACAAAATGAACCATGCTAAATTTAACTTGTGACAGGAAATTATTTTAGTATTAAACACTTCTGTGAAGAGTGTACTAGTCAAACTCCACTAAAAACACAGAGAAATTTTCACATTAGTAAAGCAAGTCCAATCAAAAAAACAAATTGCTGAGGAAAAGGCAGAGCACCTGACCTTTACAATTAGCACATATCCTTTAGAGGCATGGAAAGTGTTGTCTTTAGCAGACGTACCACATACTCCAGATAATCCACCAACTGCACTATGGAATTCTCAGTTTTCATTCCAACCTGTTGCTCCCTTCTCATGTAAACTCATTTTTAAATACAGAATTCAGAAGTTAAGCATTTTGCCACCATGAGAGGTCATTTGGCTACTCTCACCACTAAGCAGAAAAGCAAGGCCCTTTTCTTGAAGACAGAAAAAAGGTTTAGGTTTCCATCTGTCACCTTCCCCGGTGGCTCCACTTCTGTACCTTGTGGTTTGTTACAGGAAATGTATCATTTAGTTCTCAGTAAGCATCATCTGATTCCTTGTGTCTGCAAAAACACAGGTACATAAATTTTGCTTGTAGTTACTATAACAAGTTCCTTCTCTTTCCCAACTTGTACCTTTTTTTTTTCCACATCAGACTTGCAAGACAAAAATTTTAAACCTGCAATGTCATGGCAAGCATACATCTGGAAGATAAGTTTGCCTGACATTTTCTAAAGTCAGCATCACAAAAACTATACCATTCATTATATACAAGATTTTTGATGTTATTTCTCCTTTTTTTCCTGGCTGTAATGCATGCACTTTATGTCTTGTAGATTATTTTAACCCTTACGTTAAGACAGGGCTGTATTTAAGTGCTGTTTCATGTTTTGCCTTGGGTTTGTTTTGTTTGTTTGTAGAACACAGCTCTAGATAAAGAGAGTCAGATTTTCTGCAGCAAGCGCTGTCAGGACTCTGGTAGAGCTGGAATGGAGAAAATTTCTGCAATTGCTGCTGCAGCTGCTGATCCTCGTGTGGCTGGGCCCGAGCCTCTCTTCCCTGCTGCTCCTGAGCCACTCCGGTCCCCCATGCTGCCTTCTCCTGAGCTTGCTGGGGATCAGCCTGGTGCGTAGGACTGGGGAAAACAAATCCAACTGAAGCTCCCCACACTCTGGCCACAGTTTTCTTCATTTCCCATGACTGTTTTCAGTTTGTGTGCACCTCGTGGCGAGCCCCAGCCAGGTCTGATCCTCTCTCTCACAGTGGGTGAGCGAACCACATCTTGGGAACAGCAGTAGGGGCAAGACTCTGGCAATGTTAGGTGGTTTTTTTAAGTTCTCTGTGTTCATAATTAACTCCATTTCACACAGCCTTGGGCTCTAAATAGGCTAACTTATGGTGTAGCTAACCATATTTTTATATGAGCAGTGAGGTGGGGAACAGGTACCTGGCCTCACCTCCACCAGTGGGCCCCATTCTGTTCTTCTGATGGAATTCTCAGAAAAGGGGGAGAGGCAGACAAAGGAAGAAAACTTCTATTTGCCTTCTATTCTAATGCCTCTATTTTTAGCCAAGTTTCTACTAAACTTGAAGAGGCAAATTTTCATGAAGAATTTTTTAGTGGACTAACTGTAAAATATCATGAGACAAACATTTGGAGATAGAGAGGGAAGGATGGTTGTTTTCCATCAAGTTTGTTATCTGACTTGCAGGCAGGGTAGTGTTTAGATAATATGAATTTAAATAAAGTAACTTGGGATGTAAACATGAGCAGTGGACATTTATTTGTTACGAAGACTGGAGTGAAGGAAGCCTTTTTGCTTTAGCCATTTTCTATCCTAACCAAAAGTGTCCCATCCACACCTTTCTCCAGGGTCAGACTACCTGTTAGATAAAATAAAATGACTTTGAGCCTGTGAAGGGAAAGCCTGCTGCATGTTATCCAAGCTATGATGAAATGAGCAGCTCCTAATTCTAGGCCAAGCTGACAGAGGAGCTGCCATCAATAGCCATCAGAGGTTTGTCAGTTCTATCACCCTATTCACCTGGTACAGGCACTGGAAACCAGGATTGGGAAGCAGCTCTCCTTAATCTGCAATTACAAAATAGACGAGGTTTTATCTTTACCATAATGCTTAGTTCAATAGAGTATGTATTCAGCTTAATCCTTTTCCTTTGCTCGTTCTTATGAATTGGTCATAGTTCATTTTTTCTCTTAGCTATACTTTCTACTAGAATTGTAAAAGAAAGACCTGCAATAAACTTTCTTCATTAAAAAAAAAAACCAAAAACCAAAATGTTATTCATTTCTTTGGGAGCTCAGTTATTTTGCCAGGGAAACTATTGTCTTATTCCCTCTGGAGAGACTGAACAATTAGATGCCTACCAAAACAATTTAATAGAATTAATTTGGGGGACTCCCATAAACTTCATTGTTTTAAAGTTCATTGCTTCCTATGAAAGACATGAATAAACATGGTTGTTTTACCTTTTGAAGAGCATTTAAAGATCAGAAAGTACCAACTGATGGTAGTTGAAGTGCAACATCTTGGCAAAAAAAAAGTGGTATTAAAGGTAGGAAAACATGGCATGTCTTAAACTATGATGAAAAGGCTGGGCTACAACCAGTCATTGTTAATTAACTTTGTTGTGGGCTCCCTGGAATAAGTTCAATATACTTGAAGAGTATGGGAATAGCCTTTTGTGTAAAATAACTTGTATTTTGGTACAGTGCAGAAATATAAAGCTATCACTCTAACCTTGCTCAGAAGGGAAACTGGTGAGAGTCTGTAGCTGGCTGCCTGTGTGGTTGGGGATTTCTGCAACAAGTCTCAGACTCAGCCAAAGAAAGGGTGTGGAATTCCAGGTGGAGCAGGCTAACCAGCCCCCACAGCAAAAACAGGGAGCCTCCAACAGAGCTGATCTGAGAGATCAGCTGAGAGGGAGCATCAAACAAATAATGAATGCTGGGTTAAGTTCTGTTTTTCCTAAGAGGATGGACTCAGCTCTGAAAAAAACAAACTGCCTTGGATTGGCAGGGATTTCCAACAAGTTGTGTTGCACATATAATTATGCATCTCTAACAGTAAGGATCATCATTTGCTGGGTCAGCTGCCAGTTCTAAACTATCACCTTTTCTCATGGAAGAAGAAAGTAAAGACAAGTACCCTGAATTCATGTCCTTAAGTTCATGACTGATCAACATTTAAACATTCTTAGACAAGAAAGAGCAGAGGCAGGTGCCAAAATGCCCATTTAAAAATAGTGCTGCCAGCTGGGAAAGATGATCATATGGCAAACAATCAGATAAAAGCATAGGTAGCTGGGAAAGTCCTCAACTCTTTGTGTGACCTTGACAAAATTATAGGACTACTCCATGCCTTAAAATAGTTCCATGTAAGTTCAGTCTGTGCATAGGTGCAAGAGGTATCACACTTTAACATAAAAATAAAGACCTGTTGGTTAATACTAAAACACTTAATGAAGGTTCCTAAGTATCACATGTGGTTTCTTACCTGCTTCACTTTCATTTAGTCCTTCTCTCATTGTAGAGCCACCAGTTGCTGCTGGAAAAAGGCAAAAGTAGTTCTGGTTCACAATTTCTTTCCTGTTATAAAGGGAAAGAAACTATGTGTAAACAAGTTACACATTTGTCAAATAGGATTGTTACAAACATTCCACAGTGACAGCTCTATTGCTATCATGCCTATGTTTTAAAAAATGAATTACTATAAAACCCAGTATTTTTAATTATCCTTGATCTTTTTAGGTCCTCTGAAGGTGGGTACTTGTCACAGCAGCCCAGTGGACCCCATTCCTTCAGTTCTAGATTTAAAGTCCCAGGACTGAATCCTCTCCTGCTGTAAATCAGCACAACAATACATCCACTGAGATTCCCATCAATATTTACCCTTACAGACCATTACCCCATTCTGGAACATCAAAAATTATTTAAAATAATTGTCAAAATACATTAATGAAGATGATGCTTAATGATGATGTTACTTTCATCAATCAACTCATTCTTAACAGCTAATTAAGAATATTTACACAGGTCAGTAAATCTCATTTAATCCTGGTTCTCATATCTTTCTTCCTCCCAGTAGTCACTGGTCTAATTATTATACCTTGATAGCATAGAGCTACTGATTCCTTCACTTCAATATAAATATATGTATTTATCAATCAATCATCTTTGGTTTTATCAGTTTTTAAATGGGAAATTAAATTTCACATTTACTCGTTCTTTCTTTCAAGCTACATCCAAACAGCAATTGGAAAGCAGTAGAAATGCACAAAACTAGCAACCTACCCAAATAAAACTGATGGTTTAAAGATGACAAAAAAGACAAATCAAACCCTCCTACTTGCACTCAGCTTCAATGTCTAAAGCACAGAATTAGGTATTTAGTTGAGGTTTTTTGTCAGGAGAATCCTCACTAGCAGGATTTTTGGTTCCTTTTTAAATTAAATTAGCATTAAGAAAAAAAATACCACGGCAGGAAATGGTAGCAGCAAGCAGCCATGCAAGCATCCAAGAAAGCTCCTGCTTCTGTTCTTGAATTAAAAAAATTTTTTTGAAGAGAATTTGAATTTTAAGTGCTTTTGTTTCCTTTGGAAACAGGAAGCCAAGAGTGCAGGTTTCAGAAAAGCACAGCTTCACCGAGAAGTATTAACAACTGTTCCCTTCTCCCCAGAATAACAGGGGAGATAATTGCCAATTAACAGGAAATACTGAAATCTAAAGCATTTAAATTCCGAGTGTTTAAACACTTGCAGCTACAGAGACTTGAAAAAGCATCCCTTGCACACAGGATAAGCAAGGCAAAAAGCAAATTGTGAGAGCAACGTCTGAGCTCATCTCTCTGTTGCTGGATATTGCTATCACTGAATGCACCTAAGTCTCACCACACAACCAGACTGAGCTGTGCCTACAATATTTTGCAGCTCAGAGCTCGCACAGCAGGAAGAAAAATACTAGAATAACTTGAAGAAAGAAAAAAAATTAAAAAATTATCACATCTCAAACTTTGTCCATTTAGCAAACAGCAAGTACCACATTTTGGGAACCTCTTTTTGTCTATTCCCATGCAATGCAGCATCATTTCCAAAGCACACATCACGCTGTCTTTTATTAGCTGACTGCGTGATGCAGTCCCAGGGGCAAAGTTGTGTGCAATTTTGGATTTTACTAAATACACACATCTACTGGTTTCAAGACTAGGCTTTCCAGTATTGTCTCAATTAATTTACACAAAAAAGCAGTTTTATTTCCTACAATATATAAACAGTTGTGAAATATTTTACATTCCGTTTATAACAATATGCTTCTTGATAATAAGTCTCAACTAAAAGTAAACTATTTACAGGTACAAGTTAGAATTTATTCTTTCAAATTTTGTATGTTTTAACACATTTTTACCTCATGACACTGCTTGTATTTGAATTGAGGAGCTTTAGGTTAAACATAGTGGAATTTCAGTACATCTAAGCAAAATCTGAAACCATTTCCTACTTTTTTTTTTTGTCCATAGCTTTTAAAGAGCAGCTTTAAATTACAATGCATCATTAACTGTAATCGTTTACCAAGGAGCTTAGGTTGGTTCTGCAGAAAAGTAAACTATTTTGGATTTCATGTAATGTTGTATCATGTGGTAAATCCACACAAGTGACTCGTTTCAAGTGTTTCATCCTAACCCTGTATGGGAGAGGTCTCACTGGTTTAGAGCAGCACTCTCAGAATGGCCCATCTCTGGTTCTATTTAACGAGGATAAAGCCAGTTTCTCAAGAACAACATAGTGATCTGTTATTCCCTTTGAATTACTTCTGGGAGAAGGAGAAAAAATATATATGCCATACTACAAGCACACTGAAATCTCTATTAATATGAAATTTAGGACAAAAAGTGGAAAAACTACAATCCAGACAGTCACCTTATCTAGGCCATTCTTATTCAATATGTCCAACAGCACTCATGTCCTCACTGAAGCTGCAATAAAATTCACTTCCCATTACCTCTGTATCACATCAGCTCCTGGGGATGTTTATCAGGAACAAAGTGCTGCAGATAGGTGTAGGACTACCAAGAGGATGTCAGGGCCACAACCAATAACAGATACATGCACAGCTTACCTTCAGGTGTAGGGACTTTATGATAACCGACAGCACAATACAGCCAAGAACTGCAGAAATATTCTCAAGCCTCACAGCATTCATTTACCTCTGCCTGCAGTGGCTCCACAACACAAGCTTCCTTCAGAGAAACCCCCACTCTGACCACCACATCTCCTCTTGCCACATCCTACAGCACTTCTATCAGCAATTTGCACAAAATAGAAGGGGTTTCAAGGTACATTTGCCAAGTACTTGTGCACAACCCAACCAAGCAGAACTGCTGCAGAGAACTTCCCATAACTACAGCTGGCAGCAGCTCTGTTTGAACTTACCAGGACAGAAGAACGATCAGACTATCACATAAAAACATGCTCTTCATAAATGCTCCCTCTGCATAGATGCATTTGAGGAGAGGGATCTGTCCCTCTCTTCAGGAATATTCTGCCATTAACAGTCAAATGAGGCCCAGCTGCAGGTTAACGCCTGGCACCTGCTGATTAAACAGGTTTCAGGTGATCCACATGACACAGGTGCTTCCCTGCAGAGAGTAACAAGTACCTGAGTAGTTGGGAATTTAACCCTGTTTTCCATCTCATGACAAACAGCATGAGGTGGACTACTTCAGCCAAAGCTGAGATCCCAAGTGCATGCCTGGGCCCCCAGGATGGTGTCAAAGGTATGTGGGTTTACCTGTGGAAGGAGGGGATGTCCTACTCACCAGAGCAGTCCAGAACAGGGGTGTTTTCACAGGCCTGCTCACAGAGGAGAAGGTGAAGATGTCCTTTCCCACGAATGGCTGCAGCACTCCAATGGCAGAACACCCCACTGCAGCAGCTGCTGCTTCCCAAGGAGGCCTCGATGCATCACACGGGCCCAATGCAACTCAGGACAGCACACACAGGTACAGCTGTGCTTCCAGTTTTGGAAAGCACCTCCTGATCCAATAGAGCCCTTTCTAAAACAAGCAATCTAACAAATCAACTCCTCAGGAAACGTTTTGGCTCCAAGATCAGGAACTAATATTTCTATCATTAATGAAGTGTTTCCTCATAAAGACTTTCAGGATTTCCATTTGGCAAAACACCTTTGGTTGGTTGTTTTTTTTCCCTCCACCCAGCCTAGGAAACCCACCCTGGTTTGAGACAAACACAAGTTGCAGTTCAAGATCATTCCAATTTCCCCTCAAACTCTGCTGATACCAGGCTGTGATTGCTGTTGAACTTCAGCAAGTGTGAAGTACAAGTTCTGCATAACAACTGTGCACTACACATAGCTCAGTACACCAGGCACTCACCACAGACATGACCCACCACAGCCTTCACTTAATCCCATCATCCTGGTGCTACACAAAACATGCCAATGTAACTACTGATATACCACAGCCACCTCGGTATGAAAATGCAGAAAGCACCGAACACCATTTCATACACACCAAAAGTACATGAAATGCATCAGCCATGGCACCTCTGTCCTCTGTTGGGAATATACCCTGAATCACAAGAATCCAGTACTACACTGAAGGTCTCAATTACAAATGTAATTTTATTTAATTTCTTCACTCAAACTGAATTTTCTCATTCCAAATCTTTACTGAAAGAGAGAGTAGTTAAATGCTTAGAAAAACCAAGAACTGCTCTAGTAGGCAGCTAGAGAAATGTATCAATACAGATATGGAATGTAAATTTCAACTCAGAGATCACAACATACAAAGAAGATTTTTATGCAATACAGACTTACAAAACAATAACAGTTCTTTTCACAAATATTTTCACAGAGTTCTGCACAGCAATCTTGTAGAAAAGTAGATTTGTGCAACACCAAAATAACTTATTGTTCCTTAGTATAAATTATTTTTCATTTCCTAAAAGAAAGAGGTAATTTAATATGACTGGGCAGGATCTGACTGGATTTGATGGTAGCAAAATATGAAAGACATTGTTGCTATAGGCAGAAAAGGAATATGGCATGTGCTACATTATCGCTGGTTGATGGTCTGATGAAAAAGAAAGAAAAAGTGGCCTGCAAATCTTGTGCTCCTGCTGCTGGATGGGGGGTGTGCACCAGCAAGCACCTGCTCCCTCCCTGCTTTCACAGTCAACCAGCAGAAACGTGCTTTGGAACTTGCCCCTGCTAAAAAACACCTGCCTCTGTGGGCTTCTGGTCTGAAGCCTTCAAAATTAGCCTTTCTTATTTGGAGGAACAATCCACATTTTGGTGTGCTTTGAAGGAGATGCCAGGTAGAAACTGAAAAGGATTCACACTTGATGTAACACAAACGCCGTTCCCAATTTCTCTTGTAACTGCACGAAACATACAACTAAAAAGAACTAATTGTCTAGGCCTAGAAACATGCTTGAAGAGTAACATTGATGGAAATGATTTGCAAAGTTTAAAATTACATTAACCATAACTTAAATATTACCCCTTGATTCCCAGAAACTTCAGTGCTGATGTAGTACAATCATTTGGAAAAGTACAAGACAAAGTGTGGTACGGATAGCACAGATTAAAATTCCCCCAATACCATAATTAATTTCTGTTATGTTAAAATCATATATTCCTCAAGGTTATAGATAAAGCTTCAGATGGAAAATCTGTTTCTTCATAATATAGCTAGAATGTGAGTTTTAACCATCTTTACTTTAGGTTTTGTTTACATACAGGGATCAAAATAGACTTCTCATTGTGACTAAAAATATAGATTTTTTAACTACAGAACCCAGCAGCTGGTTTTCTGCTTCTTTGCCCTTCCCCCAAAAAAGTCAAGCGAGGTCTACAAAAATAGCAATTAACTTTAAAAAATAGGTTGCTTCTTCCAGCAAATTTAAGTTACATTCAGATGTAATAGAACTATTTATAAGGAGCCATGTGGCGGCTCGACCCCGAGGGAGGCAGTGCTGTGTGCAGCTCCCTCCTGGCCAGAGCTGCTCCTGTCAGTGCTCATCCCGGCCTCTGGGAAGGTCAGTACCTGGTTTGGTACTCGTGGTGCCAGCGATTGAAATCATTGTAGAAAACCACGATGCTCCCGGATGCCATTCCAGTCATTATACACCTGAGGGAAGCACAGGAACACATCCATTAGGGAACCACCTCCCGTTCGGAGACACGAGCCAACACACCGAGGATTTACATCAGAGACACAAGAACCCGGGGACACGACCAACTTCCACTGAGGGCAGCTGGAGCTGGAGGTGCCTCACACACCAGAGTCAGGCCTTAGGGGCTCCCACACTGGGCTTCCAAAAGCTCCAGCAAGCTGGTTTGGGATAAAACTGCCCTATGCAGCACCTCTGGCAGTTTTATGGGTTACAAAACACGGAAAACACCGTGCTACAGTTTGTGTGGCCAGCCTGAAGGTACAGCTGAGAGTTGGACAACAGAACTGTTCACCAGCATCCCTGTCCTGCAAGGCCACTTGGGATTCCCTAGGATTATTTCTTGGCTGGTTTTTGGGGGTATTGGAGTGGGATGAAGCCCTGGTGTAGCAACAGAGTGAAGGAAGGCCAGGAGAAGTGTTCATTTCAGTTTCAACTCCCCCAGTTAAGCACATCTACATGAAGGAATTGGGTGTGAGCACAGGCCTTCAGTTGGAAATACTAAAACTGTAGGCTTTGATTGTTTTGGGAGCTCCTGAAAGCAATCCCTGGGCTTTTCCACTGAGACATTCTTTCTTTCTGAATTCCTTACCCTTGGCCTGCTACTAGAGATCATTAAGATGTTTGAAAAGCCATAACCCTGACACAGTGCACGATTACAAGAGTTTTTATGTCACCTTCTCTACAGTCTCATTAAATTATTACAAAAATCAGAACTATGAAGATGTATAAAATCCTGGCATTTGGGGGAAAAAAAAGCCTTAGAATTAAAAAATTCAGAGTAAAAAGGTGCAATATTTTCTTCAAAACAAATACGGAGATCATCAAAAAATTGCATTTTAATTGCATCATGCCAAGAGCACCATTTGGATTATTTTTCTATTAGGTTAAAACCTTTTTCCACACTCTCAAACACATAACATTCATGCATACCAAATAAATAACTGAGTAATTACCTGTAGTTAATCAGTAATTACTCAGTAAAATATTCTGAGTAGATCTCTTCCTTGTCTTCAAACCCAAAGTGAATAGGTTCTTTACTTGAGCTCATGGATAAATTTCTGTATGTCCATATTAAATTTCAGTTCATTAACATGTCATTAATTACAGTTTAAAGATTGTCTAAATGCAAAATCTCTGAGGTCTAAAATTCAACAGCTGTAACTCCAGGTTTTGAAATATATTTAACAGCAAGGGCTTTTTTTAATGGAAAACTGCTTCATCAAAAATGCCAATAATCTCTCATTATGCTTATCAAGAAGCTGTTCAGTATTTCAAGTCCACAGGTTTTACTAGTTTGGATTTTTTAAAGTTCATTTTGTGTAAGTTTTAGAAACACAGATAAAAAATTTTAAAACATTCAGTATGGACTTCAGCAAGTGGAAGGCTAAGAGCCTCAACAACATGCTTTATTGCACAATGTAGACAACCCTAAGGGATTTAGGAGACAAATCTGCTTGGAAAGTACACAGGAACACCACTTAGTAAATACACCACAGCAAATAAAATCCTAGCCTGAAAGCTAAAGGTGTACAGATGAAATGGGAAACATCCATCTTATAAACAAACAATATTTTTGTGATAAAAGCACTGAAGCATTTTCAAGTACAGTTGCACTGGGAAGTGTGATGTGAAACTGCTGTAAAGATTTTAACTGGTCACCTTCAGTAGGAGAAGTCTTCAAAAAGGGTCATGCTGTATGTGGATAAAATAACTTTTCTAGAACTGAGAATGACTCTTTGCTTTAGCAAATATATGGATGTGTGGAGAGAATCTTGTTGTGCAACTATTCCAACTGTTCTATTTTTAACATGAAGGTCTGGAATTAGGAATGTGATTCGTCTTACAAGCGAAAGAAGAGAGATGAAAGCACACATGTAACCTTCCACCTCCACATGACCCACACTGTACATTGGCGCAGACCAATAACTCAGCCTATCTTGAAAGTCTGCCAAAGTAAGATTTCTTGGATCTCTCCTCATTCCCTAAAGAGCTGAAATCCTGAAAAGGATTATCTGCCCTAAATACAACATGTTAAAAAAAACTTATGCAAGCACAGAATTTTCAGGATAATCACCAGGATCTGTGATCCACAGAAAATCACATTCAGAACCACAACAAAAATGCAGTTTAATTGTAAATATATATTCCCCAACATACTTGTCCAGCCCAGACTTTGCTCTCACCTTTGGTCATAGGACAGGGCCATGGATCGGATTCCAGCATCACAGCCTGGGTAAGCAAAGAGCTGCTTGAGGTCCCACACCTGCCAGACCATGACAACTCCGTTGTCTCCACCTGTGAGCAGATACTGTCCATCCCGACTCAGCTGAATGGCCTAGGGGCAAATCACAGAGAGATTTGTCAGATAAATGTGTGCTGCTCCTACTTCCCCACTTTTCCTTTCAATAAAAGGTTTCATATTGACAGCTGAATGCCCAGGGAGACTTTGATGTCAACACAAGCTTTTGGGAAGCAACATTATTGTTATGTTATTTTACCCAGCAAGGGAATTTATGCTGTTATGCACAAATCTCCAATACACTAGATGTCACTCCTTAAGTTTCACCTGACCTGTGATTTATTCCATGTTCCAAAGATCCAATATGAGGTCAGCTAAAGAAATTTAGTCTTCTAATTAGCTAGATTTACAAGATGCAGCAGTACTGCCATTAAAATATAGCACCTGACATTCCCCCTAGGGTCTTTAATACCAGCATAGCAGAAGCTGAATGTTGACAGGAACCGAATTGTTATACAAATCACTAAAATTAATTTAGACCAGCACTTTTAGATTCCTGCACTGGATTAATAAAATAATGATCCACCTCTCTTAACAGAGACTGTGTTTCCTTCCATCGTCCATCCTGAAACTGCCTGTGAAAAATTCAGTAGCATATATCCTGATTTTGTATGCATCACGGGGACTGATGGCAAATCTGTATTTGAAATCTTTATTTGGGAACCATGTCATGGAGAAAGATGGGATATCACTCGTTTTCAGAGTCAAGACTTCTTCAAACAGGAATCTTCAATCTATTTTGATATTTCTTGCGTGCTATTGGGAAAACATCAAGATACATACTGAATACCCAGAAGAATAATTTTCCTTCTTTACCTGATGACTATACCAGATGATACTATCAGACATTAAAATGACTGGAAGCATGAAAAATCTTTCTTAGAAGAGGGATTTTCTCGGTTTAAATAAGCCAAAATACGGCTTAAGAGAACTGAACTTGAAATTTTATTCGAGTAAGTGGTAATTTATGGGGCGAGAGAGACCACAATCCACCTGGCTCAGTGGTGTATCCCAACAGTGGCAGCAGGAGATGCTGCCAGGCTGGTCAGCACACAGCCCCTTCCCCCTGTGCACCACAGCACCCAAAATCACTGGATTAGGAAGATCAGAAAGTTCACCTGTTCCTTTTAGTATCTATTTATGGAAATGTGCCCATGAATTTTCTTAATCTGTTTTTCAGCCTGCTGATGATGCCTTCTGAGGGGGGCAAGAATTGGCGGAAGCTTACCACAGGTTTATTACCTGTTTTGAGGTGATCCTATCAGTTTCAGTGAGTACCCCATAGGTCTCACATTGTGGGGTTTCCTGAGTTAGAGTTCTCCATTCATCTCAGCCATTGCCTTCATCACTCTGTAAACTTTCAGCATTCCCCACCTCAAAAAGCACTGAATGAAGCTGATTCCCAACACCAACCCTTGGAAGACTCCATGACTGACTTTTCTCACAGCAATGATAACTTTTCCATGTGGGTCTCAATAATTACTACTACAGAAACCCTGAGGCAGATGAAAACTTCTTCTGAAAGGAGGAGCCTGCCCTGCTGCTGTGCAGAAAAGAAATGTAAGTAGTAGAGGATACCAGTCTCTGATTTTACAGCCTCATCCACCAACTGTCCAGGAAAAGTGAAAGGTTTGCAGCATTTTCCAAAGAAACAAAACCAAAAAGTTGAATGGATTCTGTCATGTGGAATGGCATCAGCATGAGCCACCAGCAAGATCAAGACCCTTGAAACTACGTTTTGGACCATGATTAATAATTCCAGTAAGCCAAAACCTTTTCCTATGCTCTCTTTCTGTTTCCAGGTGCCTCTTCTCTGCTCTCTTTCTGACTTCTGCTCCCCAGCTTGACTTCTGTTTTTCCTTCTCTGCTCTGTACTTTTAGATTTGTCCACAATACTCAGCACAGGAGCAGCCTGTCCTTGGTTCTATCCTTGATTCTGCCCCTCTTTCTCCTCTGCCTCCTCATCAGTTCTTCCCTTTCCTTGTCCAGGGTCACACCATCATATTTCTTGCCATGGCTCTTTTGTGCACCTCTTTGTGAGGGATGGTTGGTTGCGGGGAAAAACTGCATCCACGGCCTACAGATGTTCAGTACAGAACGTGGATGCTAAGCATTATCTACAAATGTATTTAACTTAAGGTTTGTAAATCAGCTAAATTTGGGCAGCCCTTCAATGAAATATACACCCTTCACATCAGGATTAATTTATGATAAATTTCAGCTGGCCCAACTTCTCAATAGAATGATGTAAGAATGGAGGATGTTCAGAGCAGTGGCTTTTAAATTCCAAACACCTACAGACAGACTCATTCTCTTTGACTAAAACATTGTCACCGTAAGGCAAGGAAATTGTCTCAGGATTATAGTCTACAAGCAAAATTCCAGCTCAGAGATTTAAATTTAGGAGACAGTAGAAAGAGCTGAAGGTGGGATTTTGCAAACATCTCTCTCTCTGCCGAAGTCTGTAATTACTTTGGCACTTGCAGTCTCTGCTTATACAGGTTTGCAAATATGCAAAACTTTTTACATACCTCAGGAAAAGGAAATTTGGGGCTTTTCTTAACATAGAAGATTTATAGTGCACGCACCACAAAAAAAAAAATCAGAGAAACTAAAATACAAAGACATTACGTTCATGCAACACTGAAGTGTTTATACAGACTGCTGACAAGCCCAGAAACCAAAATATACAGTGTGTGTAAGATACTGCTTTGTGAGCAGCAGTAACTGAAGTCAGACATATTGCACATCTGTATTTTTTGTATTGCTGCACTCTATTACTGCAATGCCAAATACATCCTGTAAGAATTATATGATGTGCGACACTTAGATTAAGATAGAGCTTCTATATTATGGTATAAATTTTGAGTGTTTACTGCAGCTACTCCCAAGGAGTCAGAATGGATCACATTGCTGGACTTTTATTTCATACAATAACTTTAAAAGGAGTGTAATTGGGACACAAACAAATACTGTAAACAAAGTGTAAGACAGAACAAAAAAAAGATGATAAACCTATTCCAGCCATGTTTTGAATTATGACAAGACATACATGTGAATTTAGACACAATAAAGCAGAACATATGTCGTTTTTCCAACCATATCTAAGTATGGAAAACAGAATACTAACCAAGATTAGAACTGAGTATTCTGAATTGAAGCTTCTCCCTCTCCCCCACCAAAATAAATGTTCCAACCATTAATTGCTTCTGTGAATATTGCTAACAGAAACATGCTAAGGAGCTCAAAAGCACAGACACAAGGAGCTTGAAAACTCTAATTTAGAGACTGTCTTAGAAGAGTAGGGTAAGAAAGGGGCAGAAAAACTGGTAAGACCCAAAATAATCTAGAACTAGCATGAACTACATGGATGATCACGAGATCTAACTAACCACACAAGTATTAAAGAGATTATTCATTAGAAGCAAAAAATCAATGTGGGGTGGTTTTCTTCTCTGTAGCAACAGCAGCCTCCTAAGGGTATTTCCAAATTGCAATGAAGACCGTGACAAATAATTATTTGCTACACTTATAAAATTCAGCTGATGAAAATCCATTAACCTTATGGTCATGGTTCACTTGAATTTTATACTTGAGGCTTTTACTGAAGAAATGCTGTATTAAAAGGCAAATTAAAGCCATTAATCTTTAACTCTTCCACTACCTGCAACATGCAGTAGGTTTTGTGATCTTTTGATTAAATAAAGTACAGGCTTTGAACCCTTACTAATACCTATGCAATTTTACTAAGTCATTGGCTTGTCATGAAGACAAGATGTTGATTTATTTAATTTTTATTGTTTGTAAATAAATTTCTCAGCCACTTGCCTATATATATATAAAAAGGGATGAAGGAATGAATGAAGGGATGAAGGAAGGAATGAATGGAAGAAAAAGGTGACCCTGTCAACATTTCAGTTTCATGATATGCCCTTCAAGATTTAACAAACGAAAGGATGCTTTTACTCCCAAGTACTCCAGCTGGTATAGAGGACGACATGAATCAATTTTACTGTTCTGCTTTTCCCCAGCGCAGTTTATCTGCAATTCTGCTAGGTATGAAACTGAAACAATCCTGCAACTAATCTTTCTCACAACATGAGCTTCAGACTCTCAAATAATCCCCAAAGCGCACAATTTCAGCAGTGTTCTAAAAGCTGCATTTCTGACTTGTATTTCCTTGGAAAGTCTCAAAACTTTGCAGAAATCCTTTTTAACATTTCAGGTTTTTGAAAGGCAGTGCTTTGTAAAAAGGCAGAGCTGACACTGTGACAGCCCTGGCTTACAGCAGCAGGAGTCTTGTGGGCACTTCCACATTTCAAAACAGACTCAGGAAAGGAAAATAAATTGGTTCCTCTGGGTGAAACAGCATACAGTCTTTGTTTAGGGTAAAATAACTTTACCTCTCAGAACAAGCAGACTATTTAGAGTTAAAGTTATTCATTAAGATATCTAAACACTACATGCTAGATGTACTGCGATATGCCTAAGCTCCACTGAGCAATACAGTATTTAAAACAAAAACAGGTGGAAGGCATTGATTAGACCCTGAATTTCCCCAGAGCGTCTGAATTTTTTCTGTCAGTTTTCTAGCACAAGAATACAAGAAAGAAAATCAGAATGTTGATCCAAACATCACTATTGAAAACTGCTGGTTTTGCCAATAACGTCCTGAAATACCGGCCTATAATGACACAGGAAAACTGAAACTGTTACATTATAGATTCCACACTTATGACCTTTTTCCTTCTCTTTTTTATCCTCCCCAAGCTAAAGTAAATGAGGAGAGTTTGTCAGCACAGCCCATGGGTAGGTGCTATTCATTTTAAATGCCCCACTTTAATCAGGCAGTTGCCGCTCTCCTTCAGAGATGATGTAGTGCAGAAGCACTGGCAGAGACGCTGTGGGTTGTTTAAGCGTAAAACTCAGCTGGGACCACTGGGAGAGAAAGAAAACAAAACAAAACAAAATAAACCCCAAACCCCTCTACAAATGTAATTCTGGCCCACAGAGAGCAAAACTTCCATTGCCTGCAGCAACATTCCTAAAGCTGTGGGTACTGACTGAAACACTACAGAAATTGTTTTAGCCAGCAAGGGATTTCTAGATATTTTACAGATTTGCTGGCCTAGCTGACAACATAATCACAACTGAAAGTGACAGATTATCAACATTATTAATATAAAAAGAGAAAACACTGTGATATGGTCTTGCTTTACGGAAATAACTCTGGGATGAAGGGTAGGCTGAAAATCTCAGAAATATTTGTACAAGGACGGCCAAAGGTACAATTTCAGGAAATTGATGCAAAAATTTACATTAATTTGGAAAAATGTCTGGGGACAGAAATATACACATTCCTACTTCACTTCCCCAGCCTCAAACCTGCACTTGTGGCTGCCACAGAACACAGAGATCAAATGCCCCTAAACCCCGCAGACTGCACTCTCACTATGGAAAAGAGACCTACACAGAGAGTTATTTCTGCATATTCTACCACCAGCATAGCTGACATTTTGAATGGATGACATATGGATACTGGATTAGTAAAGCATAGTATGTGATAAGAGTTTTAGAAGGTTTTAAGTGGAATATCCTGAACTGTACCAGAAATTACAGTGCTAATGAAGCAGTCACTGTTCCATACAAATTAAAAAGTGGAAACAACAAAGATCAAAATCCTTTAAGATACACTGACACATTCTTCCATCTTTAGTATGGAAAGAAGTGCTTACAACTTTGCACAAGAGCTGAAAGAATGCCAATAAATCTGTAAAACGAACATGATGGCAGAGAGGGATTTTCTTCCTGACACATGTAATCCAAATAAAGGAAAAACTTTTGAGAGTTTTCAACTCAAGAGAACATTGGAAATCCCAGCAGCTGAGTTCCTGGGATCTTCCATCACATTATGAAAGTCGGTTTGGAGGTGTGGTACTGCAATACAGCTGGCAGCTTCAGTTCTGTTTCATAGGTACTATTACACAGGAACTGTCAAGAGACCTTCATTTTGTATTACAAAATAATTTTCATAAAGCCATAAGCTTAAAATGCCTCCTGCATAGTTTTGGACTTGCTCCATGTCTCTTGCAGCTAAAGATGTGGAACTTTGCTGCCTGCTTAGCAAATACCAAAGGGCTAGAAGACTTGAAGTATAGACATACCCCTATAAACTTCCTGGAGCTCAGCACAACACATGCTATCCGAACCAAGATGGAGGAATGCAGTAAGAGATGCCAAAAGAAAGGAAAAACTAACATCCGAAGCAGCATGTCCACTGACCTCCTGCCTTCAGACTCAAAAGTAAAGAGCACAGCCTCTCCTGGTCAGCAATTAGTAATATTTGTCTTCTCCAGCTCAAGGAAATGCCTACACAGTATTCTTTACTTTATGAACAGAGTTATTTTACAGTTAAAACTGTAAAAAACCCCTCCTAACTATTAAGAGTATATGGTCCCCTTAAATTTTTTTAAGAATGCTGCTATGCTATGGTCTAGTACCACACAGTTATGGTCTGGCTATAGAAAGAGTCTCCATACAGCTCCAACACCAACAGCTCTTCCCTATGAAACTGACAGCACACATTTGAGGACGCTCACCCTTATCTTGTCATCTGTTTCCATAGTGGCTTGCAGTCTCCCATTCACACTGAACACACAGAAGAGGCCGTTTTCATAATATATGACACAGTGGCCTTCTCTGGAAGCTTGAATAAGTTTTGGTCTCAGGCAGCTTTCGGGACCTTGTAATCTTTCAGGACCTTCTAATGTCCTCAGTAGATCTCCATTCATAGAATGTATGAGACATGGTCCTTCTAGTGAGAGAGAAGAGGATCTCAGGTTATCGATTTATATGCTCAATTAAAGACAACATATATAAAACAAAAAGTCATGACTTCTACTTAAATAGTCACTATTATAATACATTATAATGGTTTTTACTATGTTTAGGTGGATTGCCTATGACTTTAAGGGCGCCAGAGAGTCAGACGAACATCTTATCCCTTAAAAGCTTTGCATTAAGGTATTTTAGAGCACCTATCACAACCACTTAGAGACCTAACAGATTGCCTTTTGTGGATTTTCTTTTCAAGCTGGAAGTAGTTAATTTTGAGAGTTAATTTTTAGGAGTTAATTTTGAGATGAGTTAATTTTGAATAATTAAATGTACTGAACCTTAAAAAGAGATTTTCAAAACACAAAACTGGACAGAGCTAAGAGTTATGAATTTGCATATGTAGGTATTCTAAAAGTGTATGTTCTCATATTAAGATTTTAAGCCATACATGACCCAGTAAATATTTGCTTTTTTACCATATTTTGACAAATACCTGCTTCCTACATAAGCCACATGAGTCCACATGCATAAAGCAGAAATGCACAGAGGTACAGATCATGAATACACCCAGCTCTGAAGAAGTGTCTCTGAGTAGCTACTTTAGAAACACTACAACAGAAAGATACTCATTCCAAGAAATTTACAGTCTAAAAGTAATCGTGGACAATTAATCAAATAAGAAACTTATAAAGAATATCCATAGAATCAATGTCATTCTTTACAATTTGCCTGCCAAAAGCAGGTCTTTCAAAACACAAACGGGGCATATTAGAGGCTTTGCAGCCAAGCTCGAAGAGCCTGAACAGAATTACCAGTAGTTTATACACACCCTTCATCAAACAAACAATCCAGTACATTCTCTTTCTCCTGAAACTAATTTTTGCTTCCCTTTTTTGAGAAGTTATCCATAACAGCCACTTTTCACCATCCTGGCCCTCAAAGGCTGTATCCAGCTATGCTATATACAATTAAACACTGGATAAACACACAGAAATAGCAATCAGGAGGGAAACTGATGTGGTTGCCTCTTCCTATAAATGTCTGAACAACCCTCAGTTTTAACGTGTTTAAAAAGAGGTTTCAAATTCCATAGCAGCTAAAAAAAAAAGGTTGGAAATAAAACCACCATAAAGTTCATAAATTCTGCCACCTGAGACTATATTCCTTTTGGCATTAGGATTATAGCTTCATGAAGAGAAAGAAATGACAAGAGCTACCTTACCTTTTGAACCACTTATTACCAGGCCAAGCTCAGCACAAATGGCAGCACAGGTGATCTCATAGTCATGTCCTGTCAGAACAGCTCGAGGAGTTGCAAAATCACCTTCAATGAAAAAACAATAAAAGCAATCCTTGGTTACAGTCTATTCCCAAAATCACTGCTTTCCATCACTGAAGAACCCTCTGTTTCCTTGCTCTTTGAGTTCATGTTGCTTACAAATCACTTCAATGCTCCTGTTTGCATAGGGGAGTGCCTGTGCAGTGCAGGAGCAGCACTCTGCCTGCACATTTACTAACACGCAGTAATAGGAAAGTCAGGTGTGCAGTAAAACCAACCAAAGTTGATTTCCACTCCGTCTCTCCCTCTATTTATATTTTGTGGAGGGAGAGATTTAAGTCAATTACTACCTTTTCCTGTAACAGCCACTAGTAAATGCAAGTAGCACTACAGTAGGTACCAAGCGAAGATACCAACAGTGCCCAAAGATGAAGAAAAACGTTCAATGACTAATTTTATTTTAACCTAATAACAGTGCTGAAACCTCAGACTGAGGTCTAGTTCTTTGCAAGATGTGGAGCTTAGACCACAGTCAGTAGGAATTTTGGAAGAATTTGCAAAAAAAATCCCACTCAAACCTAACATCAATGCTCCTATTAGACATTTCCCTGCAACAGGAACTGGTTTGTTGTGGTTTTTTTGAGATTCTTTATAATCAAACATATATGGATACAATAAAAAAAGAAAAATTGTACAACTGGCACATTTAAAGGAAAGAAAACATTACTCTCCAGGTCCAGGCAGAGAAAGGGTAAGCAAATGCTATAAAGCTCTTTAAATCTTTTTATACCTTCACTCACAAGTTATTCACTGCCCTCTTCAAGAGTGCTGGCATTTCACAAAAATCACAGAGTTATCTTTGTATTACCATACAATTAGCTCATTCACAGCATTCCACAAAGCGTTAAAACTCTAAAGGATGTTTCTTGGGCAATGCTATCATATAGTTTTCAAAAGGTTTAGACGAGTTTTTAAGCAGCAAGGAATAATTTCACTTCACAATAAACAATGATATGTGAGATACCAACAGGGCAGTAAAGCAGTGGTAAAATCAACCTTTTTTCACTCGAAAAACAGGAGATGGTTTTGCAAAGACACGGAGTAATAATGGGACCAACTGACTCCATTAGTCACTAAGTTAGCATCAATCCAATTACATTTGGGGTTGTAACTTTTTAAAAGATAAACCCAGCATAATGCCATTAATATGTCCATGCAGAGCAGTGCCAGCAATACTGGTACTGAGTGTTATAGGGAATCATGGAGCTGTATTTAAAGGGATAGTTTCTCAGATCCTGCATGTGTACACTGAGAGACTTCTCTGGAAAAGAGGTTTAAGATCTGGGCTTGCACAAATATATTTACTCAGACCAGTTATACCACTTCCCAAAACATCTGTGCAGCTGCCACATTCCAATGGCTTTTAGGTAAAGGTCATAATTTATGTCAAGGTCTCAAATCAAGCATTTTGACCTTTCAAAATTTGTTCTGCAATTACTATTAAAATTTATATTAATACAAAATCTTGAAAAGTAAATAAATCTATTTCTTCTTAGATATAGACATAGACATTACATATGTGTGTGCATGCACGTACACACCCAGGCACGTATGCTGCCAGCATTTTAAATGTGAACATGCTTTGGAGCAACTCGCTGAACTGTCCTGATCTCTTAAGAAATAGTCATTAAAAGCTGTCACTTTGTTTCATGTATTGTTTGAAAAAACACACTCAAGCCCAGGAAGTATGGCAGCCAGTTCAGGAGCAAAGGAAAAACTCCCAACAAATTAGAAGCATAAGGGTGGATTTAATGACCTCTAGGTACTTCTCAGGTGGCTGATCCTGTGAATTTTGCTCACAAACCTTTCAGAGCAAAGTTGCTCTATTGAACTTTGCTCCCCTAAACATGGGCCGGGCACCTCAGAAGATTCATAAATGAACACTGTGTAGCCAAGTCAGAAACTTGCAGTTTTAGGGGAAAATGCAACCACAACCACAAGTCATACTATCCAGTAACAATTTAATGCTGCCGACCCAATTCTTTCTCCCTGTTGTTCCCAAGCCCTAAAAGGAGGCAGCTTTGTGCATTTAAAGGTCTTGTTTGTTTGTTTTCTTTTAAATGAGCTGCCTATATTAGCAAAATTTTAGAATTCTGGTTTTATTGCTTTCTTCTGCTTTCAGAAATTGCATTAACACATACTTGCATAGATCAGCAAGGCATTTATCTAATTATACACTTCACATTAATGAAACTTTTGAAATCAGAGAAGTTTTAAATATACAACATTGCAGGAGGTAATGAATGTAAGATGTTGGAGTTAGAAGCACTTATGAGAAGCAATGCCTGAATGAATTATTAGGAGGTGCAGATAAACAAAATCATGAGAGTAAACTTATTGCTTACAGCATCTACATTATTATGGGCTTTATGTGCATAAGGCTGTCAGCAACTACAACCACAAAATGTAGCAGATAAGATTCTTAAATCAAGAAGTAGAAACTGAGCATATATATTTATCACAGTTCACAGAAAATAAAATTACCTAAGTAACACTCACAATCTTTTCAGAATTTGGACTTGACTTCAAACATAACAGAGTATAAATCTACAGGTGGAAGGATCAGTGTTTCATAGATTGTATCAACTGTTTCCTAAATTATATTTGAAATAAAGAAACACTTAAATAAAAAAAACAAAACAAAAAACCCCCACAAAACAACCCCAACAAATAAAACAAGAAATCTGAGAAGTATCTTTAAAGTACTTAGGATTTGAATAGATACTGTAAAAGAAGAGTCCTGTGAAAAGTCAGGCTGTCTCCTTTGATAAGAATGTCAAGTATTTAGGGGTTTCCAAGCCTCTGATTTCCCAAATAATGGGGTCAACTTAAAAGCTGGTCATAGAGCAGAACAGATTTCTTTAAAAGCTTTTAAACTGTTATTGCTTCAAAAGATTGTCATGGTTTTCAATAATGCAAAGAGAAAATTTTATTTTGTTGCTGGTTTAAGGGGCACCACTTCAAACTTTTCTAAATTGTTTTAGGAGAACAGACTTGCAGACCCTTTTGAAAAGCTGGGGAAGTGACTTCAAAGGGAAGAGAGTCTTTGTCCACTAAGCAGGTTTATGACCACTGATGCAAACCCTAACTAAGGGCTGAAAAGAATACTCAGAGAATCTTTATGGAGATCCTTAAGGAAGATGAACAAGTCAAATGAAATTAAAGATAGTTCAAATCCTAGTACTGATAACCAGGACACAACAGTTTTACAGATGTGCTTTTCTCAGCGTAGGATATAGTGATATCTTCAGACTATCTCATCACTGGATTGCTGCTTGAAGCTGAATGCTGTAAGATTCTTAATGCCACATTCACATTGCTACAAATGCCATCAATGATTTATTTAAGTCACAGGAGGCACACATAAAGTTATTTTCCAGTAATGGACAGAATACTTTACCTTCACAGCAACCATTCAAATTATTTCAAAAGAATTCACCTACATTCCAATAAATAATTTCTGCAAAGCTGTTTTCCCATAGAAAATAACATAAAATATCACTCTTACTTAAGCGACTAAAGTACATTTTAAATCATAAAATTCGAGCTTCAGAAGATAAAAGAAGAGCACATGAGATCATGTCAGCCTGTGGTGATATATCAGTGAAAAAATGTTAGGCTTTTGGAAACTACGTTTAAAAAGGAACAGTGGGATTATGGCAAAGTCAAAACTTTCTTCCAGTTTAATGACAACCAGAAGAAGAAATGCCTTACTGGAGAGAACACGATATTGGTTTGTATTGCTGGGTCTCTCTCTGCTATTTTTTTCAGCTTTGGTGATGTTACAATACAAAGCAGGATCATGACATTTTAAATCCATCAGCAAATTCCTGAAATGGCCGCTTTCTTTATTTTCAGCACTAAGCTGTAAAAGCTGAGCCAAACACAAGAACTCATTTGAAGAAAAATATCTTCCTAGAAAGAAATCAAACTAGAGGTTAAGTAAAAAACTTACCTCACAATTAAATACAAGATATTCTTCCTACTATTTACAGGTGAGGTAATATTTTGAAACACATTAAAATATAAAATACTTGACTGTGCTCCTTTTTATGTTTTATATTGAGAAGACAGTTAATTGTTATAAGTCACAGAGATCTAAACAGAGATTTCTAAATTATTCTATGATTGCAGAGGCTGTGGGGCACTTTTAAATGGTAAATTAATTATGTGATTTTTATGTCAATATAAAATCCAAATTAAATGAAGCATCAGTTAATCTGTCTTTTTACCTATTTCTTGCAAAAGTGATTGAGTGCTTTCTCAGAATGATACATCAAGAAAACCAAACTATAAATGTAAGAAAGGCTTTCTAAAATTCATTTTTTAGCTTTCCCAATTTGAAAGTTTATTATTAAAAATTGAGGAAAGCAATAAAAGGTTTGAAATAAATGTGAGAAGTAGAGATATATGCACAGAATACAGGACATCTGGGCAAAAATGCTCTCAGCAAAATGTAGGTAAATCAAGAAATCTAATTTGCTGCTAAGCTCCTATGTTGATTATACAGCAGGTTTCAGAGTTTAATTGCATCAAAGTGATAACTGTCAAATATTATATTAAGTCTGTGCATTAACATTATTTATAGATCACATAATCAGCCAAATGATTAGAATCCCATTTCACTGGCACAGAGAGACCTTACTCAAGTGATACCACAAAAAATCATTGAAGTACTTCTAAAGCTTCAGTCTGAATGATCTTCTCTTTGTAAATAAACATTTTTATGTAACAATATCATATTTTCATATTATATAGGAACTTCATTGTTGTCTGGTTCTTCACATGACACTCCATCAGCATTTCCTCTTAATTCCTTCAAACTACTTCCCATCTGTTCAGACTTATTTTACCACAAAAAGTACAACCTTATGCCAGGATGCAAGTTTTGGTTTTATAAAGAAACACTTCAACCTTGTATCTTCTGAAAAAGGAACAACATCTTTGAACAATGTATCATTCTATCCTGAAGCAAAATCTAAACATGCAAGCACAGGAGATGCTATCGTTTGTTCAGTAAGGAAAAAATACATTAGATTTATCTTGTAGGATTTATTTCAGTAAATGTAACATGGGAGGGCTTACTGTACTTCCCTCAGTGTCACTGTGCAACAAGTGACCAACATTTATTCAGTATTAATGAGAGATTTTTCATACATGCTGTGTCACAAAAACTACGTTTCCAAAACAAACACAATAAAGAAAAAGATTTAACACGCTTTCATAAACTGGATATTACAATTCAGACTTCAAAAGTCAATAATCCCCAGTCTCTTAATTCCTACACCATGTGCAACACAAAACTTTCTGGAACAAGTTCTCCCTTACTGGGGATTCATCTGCTGCAAGTCCTGGAAGTCATTCAGCAGGACTCCTCCCACTGAACCCGGGCCTTTTTGAAGCCCCTGGAAAGTATCTGCAGGTGAATATTCAGGGTCAGTGTACACTAATATTTTAATATTTGCACCATCCCGACTCCATAAACTGTTACTTAAATGGCAGCTTTGAAGTTTTAGAACACTGTCATTTTTGTCTGATACTGTTCTAAAACTGGTTTATGAAGGGGCTTTTTTTGTTTATACTAAAAAAAGAATCTATTTTCTTCATATTTCTCTCTTTTGGTTTATAGTTACCACTACCTAGTGAGTTCAAGGAAAAAAGGCAACAAACCTAAACAGAAAAGGAAAACAAACCAACCAAGCAATTACTTCAGTCAGAAATAGCAGCTACTGAGGCGTTGTTGTAAGATAAATTAACTACATCTAGTTGAAACCTATGCAGTATTTCATAACTTGGGCAAAATATAATCTGAGATGAGAGGTTTCCTATAATAATTGCACTCAGTTTGGCAGTTTTTTATTTCCCCCTATTAAAATACATCAAAATAATTTATTTTAAAGTCTGTGCTTTAGCTATTTGATTACTTTTGTAATGACAATTTCAAACCAATACTACCACCAGTAGTATATTGCACTTGAGAGATGCTTACCACCTTTACTTACCCATGTAACTGGGAGCGCTGACGGCATACACCAAGTTCAGAGAATACATAAATTCTCTTTTTACATCTTTTTAAACCAGATACTTTCTCAATGAGGCAGGTCATAACGCCAGTATCTCCACGTGGCTAGGGCTATTACTAGAATTTCAATCCAGAAACACTTACAAACTAATTTCTTACCCAAGTCAGGATTATTGTATTGATCAAGTAATTTTTATAACATTTATGCTGGTGATCTTATTCTAGACTATAAATTATGATATCTTCTGCACTACTCTGTTCTGTCTTACATGGTTACAGACTTTGAACTGAATGGTGATTTTTTCAGCAACCAACCAAGGTAAATACATGTGATGTATTATTAGTACATCATCCCACAACTCTGTATATGGTACACATTAAGGTTGTATTCATTTACCATCTGAATATAATTCCTTTTACCACATCAACTATTAGTTACAAGTCGTAAATATAGCATTGTTTTTCCTGGAACTCAAAGGTCTGTGTTGCACCATGGAGTACTAAATATCTTTATCCTGCTGGAGAATTTCATCCATCAAGTTTTAGTAACACCTGAAGCTGGATACTGACAAAAAAGCAGCAACCAACCTCCCTCTCTGTTTCCAGTCTCAAAACACATACAGCCTTGATTGCCTCAAAGCTTGCTCTACAATGCTTCCTTGAATTACTTACTGATTGACAAATCCTGAAACACAATCTCTCAGCCAGCTGAAAACAAGGATGATACAGATGCTGCACTTAACACTGCAGGACATACTTTTAGCCAAAACAAATATTTATGGCACACAAACTCACATGCTCATCACTACCAAGACACTATGACAATTTAGCTGCTCTCCAAACTATCTGTGAGTGCTGTTGCAAGTTCTTTACAAAGAAGGCCTTGTCCTCATAGGTATCTATGACACAACTTTTGGCGTTATATAAATACAAAACTATCTGGCTTGTGTGGAATCATTGCAGATTTCCAGATATACCAGAATTCATCCACCTGTTATTCCTCTTCTTTTTTCCAGTTTAAATATGTGGAAGGTATAACCATCATTTCTGTGTGATTTATAGAGTACTTGGAGGCCTCCACACAATGAGGTACAATGAGGCCTCAAACCCTTTGAGGTATCAATGTGTTACAGCTGAAAGAAGAAAGGACAGTGACCTTCTGTGGCTGCAGAATTTAAGGCTCTGTTCTAGATTCACGCAGATTGCCCCAGTCCTTGTTACCTGGGAAGCTACAGGGAACTGTGGGACCAGTTACAGCATCAGGGCTCTGTCCACTAAGCTTTCATGAGGCTTTCAAGGCTAACATTAAATAATGCAATAAATTTTAGGTAAAAGAATATTTAGCGGTTGCTACGCCTTTGAAACACATGTTATGGATACTTTACCAAGCCTTGTGGATCTTCTCTGTTACAAACTTTTTACTGAATTGGACTTGCAATACAAATAGAAAAATGTAACATTGTGCTTGTGAAAGCCCTTTAAAGTAAAAAGAAAAAAGTGCTCCATTTCTTTTTACAGTCCCACTTAAGAAAACACTCCTGACCTATTTCTGTTTCAGTTCATATGTTGAACTTAAATTCACATTGTATTTCCTCATAACAATTTCAATAAAATGATTAAAATTATACTACAAATGAATTCCCCCCCTCCTCCCCCAAAAGTGAACAGATATTATTAACATTTTACTAGATAGTGCTAGATAGGTGATCTCCAGTCCCGAGATCACCTTCAACTGGATGCCAGCAGATGGTGCTGAAGGACTCTGGCTTTATACACAACATTGTGCTGTCCTGCCATTTTTGAGAAACAAAGAATATTTGTTACGTCTACAGTAAAACACTGTTAAAATAATACTGAATTATTTACTGGCTGGTTTTTTTTAAGAAGGGCTCACACAATAATGTATAAAATGCGTGCAGGGGTAAAAAAATAAAAGTGCTATTGAGCACCTAAAGGAGCATGTGCAGACTGTCCTAAAACTCAGTGCTGGAGCAACACTCTTTTCTTACCAGGCTGACTTCAGTGAACTATTGCCTTTAGAGCTGCAGCAATTTCAAACATATTGTAGTATTTTGAGGCTCTGCAAATTTTTAGCTACTCCGATAGACAGAAAGTAACAGTAACAGGAGAATTTCCATTACTAACTAACCTGATTTTGACACTTTGATACTCCTGCTACTTAGCACAGTAAATGCAAAAGGAAACATTAACAGGTAAGCTTTTTACAACTACTTCCCAATTCATTTTTTTAAGAGAAGCTGCCGTTAAGCAAATTACTTTCAATTTTTAAAAAATAATAATTAGAATTCTGACAAAATATTTATGCTATAAACATTCTTTGGAAATGTGGACCCTCATCTTCTCTATTACCTTCGGTTTTGAAATGAATTTTGAAAATAAAGTCCAGATCATGCAGACCTGGGAACCAAGATGTAGATTAATTCAAGATGAGGATGAGGGAAGAAGGCAAAGAGGGGTTTTTTGGCTACTGAGTTAACAGCAGACACATGACTTGCTTGAAATCAGTGTGACTGCTCACTGTGTGCAGAGAGAAGCATCTATGAAAATCCTCACAGAATTCAACTTCACAGGATTAGTGTGTCTGAGTACACAGAAATTATTACCCATGACATTATTCTTCTATCAACCAACACAAAGATGCTCATCAGGTATAATTTCAAAGTTTAAATGGCTTGCATTATCCATTTCAATAATTAATTGTGAAGCACTTACAAAAAAGTTTAGATTTTCCAACTGAAAAATGTCTGTAGCAGTTGATGAAATATAGATGTTTTATCTTTTACTATGATTACCAATACAATTAAAACTAATAATTTCTCTAGTCTCAAGATCATAGCCTTAATGTTAATAGTAATTTATAATTATTTTATAATATATATGCTATACATATTATACACATATATATAATAATAATAATGTTAATTGATAAAAGTCTTGCAGGTATTCAAATATTATTTAGGAATTCTAGCTAAGGAAAAATCAAACAAAAATGCAGCTTCTTTTAAAAGTAGCTTGGATAGGAGCAAGACTGTTCTTCAGCAAGACAAAAAATGCGATTCAATTTTGAATCCTTTGGGAGATTTCATATTTCATAAATTGAAAAGATTATGCATTTTAAAAACTTGCATCTGAGGGAGATATTCTACACGTTTTCAATAGCAAAACTGTTCAGTGAATCCTCCCAATTAAATCTTAGTTAAATACAGTAATTGTATTTTTAAGTATGAAATCAGGTCCTTACATTCACAGGAGTCCTGCTACAAAGCTACACTACTAAACCCATTTATCTCCCACACTTCAGAATACCTGAATATAGCACCCTCTAAAAAATATAAAGCTATGCAATGAAAGCACCCCCACAGTCCTCGTGATGCAAATGTGATACATAGAGAGAGTAACATTTTCTAGTTTTATGGGCTAACATAAAAGAGGTAATATAATTTGTTTTATTCACATATGTGTGGAAGATCAATGCAATAACTCAAAAGAGAGCCCATTAGTATTAGCAGTAGTGATACAGTTATACACAGACTGTACATTTCATAGCACTGAATATTTTTATTAGTCAAGCCTTAATTTCCTTAAGTAAATCTAATTTCTAATTAAAAATACTTTGGTTTTTTTCAAAATATGAAAACTAAAACATAATTGTGGAGACGTTCGTAGATATTTGAAAGCAACAGAATCATCTCTTCAAATTCCATGAATAAAGAGCAAGAATAGCAGAAAAACACTTCATCTGCCCCTGGACTACAGAAACATCTACCATTTTTTAAGCACAAACCATTTTAGAAGCATAAACAATATTAAGACAATTAAATTCACCACTGTAAACCTCCCCTTCAAGAAAGTATATCCAAACAAAATAGCTACAGTAAAAAACCAAAAACCTTGAAGACATAGATTTACATTCACTAATATGATTGGCATATTAGTGAATGTAATATGCCAATCACATTAGTGAATATAATAATAATCCCTCACCTGGTCCATGTAGGTGAGGGATTATTAAGGAAGATTGGAGAAAACAGGATATTCCAACTATAAAGTCATTTGTTGGTAAAGGAATACCACAAGTACGTGTGTAGAAAGCAACCTGGTGACAATTTTTAAATATATAACAACTAGAGACGGCCTTCTAGATGTGATTATGACCGATATAGCAAAACAAATAAAAAAAAGACGGCGCTGAAAGGAATTTACAAGATAGTAGCAAAGATGTGAGAATGTTCAATGTGCTTTATGAGGGAGAGATCAAGGACAACAAGATAATTCCTGAAGTATTTTGGGAAAACAGGTTTCAATAGATACAGAATATCCTTCTGTAAGATCTCATGGGCAGTAAAGTCCACAGGAAACAAAGGAAAAGGTAATAAGGATACTAGTGAAAGCTGCTCCAGTACAGCACAGGGATAAGACAGACAAGATCCCAGCTGGCACAACTCAAAGAGTTGTCCAGTGACTCTAACACAAGGAAGTCAGGCAGAAAGATCAAAATACATGAGGTATTTCTGAAACAGTGTAAACAACAAGGTACGAGGAGCAAACAAACCCAGGAGAGCCACACATAGATGAGATGTAACTAACAAGGACATCAGGAATAACATTCTAAAAACATGAAAATATGGCAAGTTTTCTCAAGAAGCTGGTCTGTTATTAAGAGCAAGCAATACCAGTAGATGATGCCACACAAAGTACTTCAGGAAAAGATCAGTTGCAGTCACACAGCAAATCCAAGTAAAACCAGCAATGAAAACTGTTGCCTCAACTAGAGAACACCTGAATAAGGTAAATGTTTGGCACTCAATCGGTCTGATAACAGTGAGCTGAGGATATTGTGACAATGAAACTACATAATCCCAGAGTTATAACTATTGTTTTGTGGATATTGGGTGGGGTTCTGCAAGACTGAAAAAAGTCTTGTGTTGTTTAAGAAGTAGTAAAAAGAAAAAATAGAGAGTAGTCTGCTTAATCCCAACAAACAGAAAAAATACTGGCAGAACATTTGTATTTTCACATATACACACATAATTTCCTATCAGAAAACAAGGAGATGAATAACAGCTGATTTGGATTTGTTCTGAACAAATCGCATCAAAGCTATTTTTTCTTGCAACAGCAAAGTAACAGGACATGTTCAGGGAGACATCAAATATTCTTACTTCAGTAAGAACTCTAGCACTGTTCCACGTGAGCAATTTCTTGAGGAAAACAGGGAAGCACACATTCAGATGATACTATTCTACATTGGAAAGCTATATTCAGAAAGCTATTCATTGTCAAAATGGTAACTGCATTGATGGGCATTCCTGAATTCTGTACTAGCTAACATTTGCTTTAATGACCAGTTGAATAGAATAAGACTGCAAAGTATATTTGCAGATATGAGCTGCTGCAAGGCTGCTGGAGGACAGGATGAGAATTCAAAGTAAGTCTGACAAATCAGAGAACAGTCTAAAAAAGAATACACTTCAAAAAGTTTCAAGATGAGATTCCACAGCTAATCTACACAGAGAAGGACACACAAGTGAGTAGATTCTTCGGGAAACACTGACATTCAAATTGGCTCATACCCTTAAAAGAATTGAGAGTGTCATGGCGTTTTGAAAGAAACAGATATTCCCTGGAGATGTGAAAAGTACTGGTCTGTAGAACAGGTTGTTTTCTACTTATTACTGGAAAAGCTTCAGCTGCATTCCTGGGTCTACTGTGAGGAAGACAGTCAACTGAAGAGAGGAACACACAAAAAAATCAGAGGTCTGAAAAAACATGACTTACGGCAAAAAACAAAGAATTGAGTTATTAAAGTTGGAGGCAAAGAATTTCAGGTCATGGCAATCCAAATAACTGGAAGTAGTTGCAAGAAGGAAATAATCTGTTCTCCACACAAAGGAAAAATAGATAAAAGATGATAGAATGCAACTGCTGCAAAAAGAACTGGATACTAGGCTGAACACTGGGAAAAGACTGCTAAGGACGGGGCTTCTAAGGCCCAAAAATGTATTTGCTGAGGTTTTTAAGGGAAGATTGGACAAACATGACTGGAGAATGGTTTTGGCATAGTTAAGCTCTCATTGGCAAAAGAGAATAGATCAGGTGACCAAAGCTCCTGCCCGCCCTGTTTCCTATGGTTCTGTGATAACAAAAGAAAATGCAATCCCCCAAACTAGGAAATGTCCAAACACCAGGAGTTGCCACTTGAGCTTCAAAGAGAAAGTGGGATCTGAAAGTGATGCTCACCATTTGTATGCAAATGAGTTCTCTCATCTCTTTTCTCCAGCCATCACACAATTCCTCCTCCCACCCCCCACTTCTCGCCTCCCCTCCACCTCCATCCACCTCCTTAGGCTGGGCAAGGACAAAACACAGCATCTTTCCACAGCCTTCTCCCAGGAATCTCCACACATTCCACCACACAAGTCCTGGGGCATAATGTCACTTCCCCAAGTGGTGCCTTGGAGCCTCTAAATATTCAGAAGCCAACTTTGTGTGACACAGATCACACATGGGCTCCAAGGAGTACCGAGGGGAGGGCTACATCCTCTCCTTCCCACCTCCCCCAAGCCAGCCACATGCCAAGGAGAGAAAAGGAAAAGCCCCTTGCGCTATGCAAAGTGACTTTACATCTCCACAGTAAATTATGCTAATTCATGTGAAAGCAAAACAGCTCAAGGCTATTCCAAAGGATACAACTACTTCAGGTCCTCTGTTCTGTTCTGAATTATCCCAAGGCTTGGTCAGAAATTGTCCCCAGAACCATTTCTGCATCAAAAAAAAAGGCCTGTGCTCCAAAGCGAAGTACTGCCATGCTTTTACATTTTCAAAACCAATTAATTTAGAAAGAGAAAAACTCTACATTTGATCAAAGAGCATAATGAAATATTTTTCTGAATTTCAGGCTTTCATTTGAGAAGGAAAAAAATGTTTTAACCTAAATGTAATCAAGCTGTTTTGTGAAGAATAAAATAGTTTCCAACAGATGTCTCCCATGTAGAAATTTCATATCTCTGAGGCCTCAGTTTGTCAGATTTAGTTTACATTGATCGATGCATTTGAGAGTTATTGGGGAGAAACTAAGTAAGATAGTGAGACTGCATAGGTGTAACTTCTTTAAAAAGTCAGCCTCAAAATTAAAAGTTAGATTATGCAAATAATTAGTATTCCAGTAACATTTTTCTTCTGTTAAACCAAAACCAGAGAATTTTTCAATACAGTCAAGTTAGCCAGAAAATTGTCCTTGATAAAGAATATCAAGCCACTTATTTATCATGTGTGCCATAGCCCACCTGTCTTGTTGGCTTAAGTATCAGTCTAAAACATGAATATGCAGAGCCAGAGATCCAGAGCTCAGTACTCTGAAAGGAAAGAAATCAGACAAACCTAAATAAAATGTATCTGGTGGACTAATGGGTGCCTAATGGGATATTATTTAGGGTAGATGGATCATACCAGCCTGCTGGCTGATGTACATCAGAGGCAATAGTACTATGAGAGGAGGAAAGAAACACTCCTTGGTTTAAATTATTTCGCTTGAAACTACTCTGGCACCATGATCTGGTAAAGTACCATTCGATGCACATTGCTCTGAAGTCATCTTAAGATGGACAACAGAGAAAATTAAATAGAGAAAAAATAGAAAAGAAGTATCAACTTTGCGAGTATCTAAAATTTCAGTGAATAGTGACCATTGAAAGCATGAATAAATTATATTTTTAGGTAAAAAAAATCATAAGCTTCAAATACAGGAAGACATTACACCAGTTACATATCAACATCCTGCAAATGGATGGAAGTTACAGCTGCAGTAACAGGCTCAGAACCCAACAAGTCTGCTGGTGCTTTCCATTTCTGACAAAATCAGAACTAAGCAGAAACAGCTCTTTTTATTTGTCTTTTCAAAAAAATTTTTGACTGAACAGAGAAGCCTACAGACAGCTATTTCTGGGAAAAATTAAACACCCCAGATTACCATCTCTTTGAAGCAGGAACTGTCCATACCCACATCTATGACTACATAGAGTGCCATGAGATTCCAGTTGATAACAAAGGTTTCCAGGCATGCCGTAACAAAAAAACCCTACATAAAGGCAATCGGTAAACACAGGAGCCATTGCAAGTCCCTAAAAGTCCAAGTTTAAAAGAACTGCAAACACAGAGACTTACCAGGTAGCTACTGTTCGATTTTAAAGAGCAGCTACAGTAGCCTAACTTTGAAAACTGTAAAATTTTAATTCCTTAGAAATCTGCATTAGAGAAGATGATCAATAGATTATAACAAAATCTACATATTTGAGTCAAATAGTAGGTACAGAACTTCAGCAAGTGATCTGTTAGGATGATCAAGGATCCTATAGTTTCAGATCCTATAGCCTTGTTCACACAGCAGGCAAGCCTGGCCAACGTGTGACAAATACAACTCCTCAGGCCAGGCAAACTCTTTGGAGTTTCTAAGGTCTGCAAAAATAACACAAAGTTTACATTTTCTTTAAATGGATAGATTGCAAAATATGGATGAAGCATTCACAGAGATTTTCTCCCTCAATCAAAGACATTTAAAGATGCTCATAAAATTCTGCTAGCCACTTCCCAGAAAAACTGCAACCTCCTGAACAGGGCTGCTTGAAAGGATAATAGGGATAGTTTTCACACATCCTCTGCCTTAAGGTTCTGCAACTGTGTGAACTGAACTGCATCTTGTTCAGCTTTTGAACAGTTTTCACAGTCAACGTCAAATAATTTAGGAGTTAAATTCCGATATTCGTTCTGATATTAATTCGTTGTGCTTCTTCAAAGTGGCTCACAGGATGCAATTCCAGTCAAGCCACCTCTGTGTTTCAAATTCAAGTAACTCCAGATGACTAACAGATTGAATATGGAACACACAACTTTACCAAATTGATTAATTTGGAAGATGTCAGGTATTGTTTCAATTATACAAAACTGTGTACCAGCTATAACTGCAATATACGACAGATCTAACACCATTTCTTGCTTTCCAGATGTCCATTTTGTCCTCCGCAGACAGCAAGTATTACTGACATTTAAACAGGGTCAGAGAAGACATTAAGTGGAAGGCAGAAAACTTAAGAAATACTCTTCTTAAGACAGAATATACTGTTTCACACCCCTTCCCTTCAGGGCATTTTATTTTTGGCTGAACAGGACCTCTGTTTAGCTATGATGTGCCCCTAAATTTATGTATATAAGCTCTCACAAATTGTCTTGAAAGCTCCTCCTTCCTGTAAAATGGCTTACTCCAGGTTTTTCCTCAACTGCACATCTGCCTTTATCTTTGCTTTGGGGATCAGAAACAAATTTTTTTTTGTGTGGAGTGAAACTGGCATAAGCCAAGATCGCTTTCTACCTTTCCTGTTACATAATACAGGCACAGCAGGGTTGAACAGTCATAGCGGTTCACTGGTTTTTATAGAATTAAAAGAGAGAATCTTCAGGAATAAAAGACAGGATTCAGAAATTCCTGGGAAATGGTGCAAGATGGAAAAGAATAAATACTTTGGCAACTGAAAGGTGTTTGGGTGGGGAGTGGTTAAAACTGAATGAGGCTGGAGCAGGGTTACTCTGCCTTATTAGTTTGGGTATATGGTATGAGCCCTGTTGCTTGCACTGTAACCAATTGGAATGCCGGGTATGTGATTGCAAGGATCAGGCACATAGCATCCTACCTAAAATTTTATCCTATCAAGTGTTTGATCAAGGTATTTTGAGACTACCTCCTTATAAACCAGGTTCTTCTGGTTTTTCTTACCTCTTGGGTTATCACCAATGATGTTGGTTTTGCCATTCCAGTACCAGAGCAGCAAGGTTGCATCCCGGGATCCTGAGAGGATGTAACAATTCCCTCCAATGTAGGACTCGGAACGAGCCAGACAGGTTACAACATCCCAGTGGCCAAACACTACTTGCATCAGTTTACCTGTAACACAGCAAATTGATTCTTTTAAAACCACTCTCTAATTTTAAGACAAATTAAATACACTATAAAGTATTTTAGAAATATTTTCTTTATCCAAAAAAGAGGTTCAAAATAGAACTATAGTGGGGAGTACTGTTTTTTCTTTATTAGGTGGAAACTTATTTAAAAATGCAGTAGTCCATACAATCCATACAAAAAAACACTTGCAGTCTCTCAGTACTATACTTTATTCACAAGTCACACTGGATTTGCTGAAGTCCAGCAATTGCAGATCTTGAAGAGGCAGGGCAAAGGACACTCAAATAGTTTTCTAATGCACCTACTCAGCTCATTCAGGTAACAGGGGCCAGGAAAAATCCTGCACCCAATGACACAGGGAAGTGTGACACCTCTAATGTGTGACCCTGGCTTTCTCAGCCCAAATGACCATGCATCCATTTGTGCTTTGGGCTGAATAAAGACGAAGGAGGAACAAAAGGGAAAAAGAGTGATGGCTTTGGAGGGATTAACAAGACAGGCCAAAAAAGAAACAGGAAATGCAGATTACTGAATTTCTAAACATAAATAAATAAAAATAAAATTAAATAAAATGTTCTGAAAAGCATTCAAAAAATAACACAGATCAGTGTTGGGACTCAAATTAAGAGAATATTTTGGTGCATGAATTAAAAACTATCAGTCACTGAATATGGGTAATAGGGAACATTTCACAGCCTGTTTTTACACAGTACAAAAGCACTGTATTTGTATCCAGACACTAAATAACAATTAACGGGAACAAAAGACTTAAGGGAGTGGTTCTGAGGAAAGAACAAAAATAGTCTTAACAGTTTGAGTTATAACAAGATCAAAAAAGTAACTGCATGAAAGTGAAGAAAACCAGAAAAAATCCAAGAGATATGAATGAATATCTAAAAAAAAAAAAAAGGGAAACTAGTTGAGCACATGAAGAAAAAATAAAATAACAAGATGCAATTTAAAGGAAACCTGTACATCAGATTCAAAATAAAATCCTGGCAAAACTTCTTAGGCCTGCTCTAATGTTCCAAGAGAAATTGTGAGATGAAGTGCTACCACATGAGCCATTTCTGACTGAACAGGGCAAACCCCTGGATGCACTCTTACTGTGCATACCTACCTTGTAGTGGAAGGGTGACTAACTCGGGGATCAAATAATGATGTGATATATTTTTCAGTTGTATTGACATAGATATTCAATTACCTGGGGTAATTTATACTTTTAGAAGGCAAGTTTATGCTATAAACATCACTGAGTTATAGAGATCTCCCTCTCAATTATTTCTGTGTTTATAGGTTCTGTTCTAGAAAACAAGCATTTTTCAAGGTTATTTCTGCCTTGTTAGTTTTATTTTGTTACTGTGCAGCTTAAGATTCAATGAATTTCATCAAAACAAGAAATAAGATTTTGCTCTTTTATATTGCTAAAAAAAAGACTAATTTCATAAGAGTTCCTCAGACTTTCCTCTCTCCTTTCACATGAGTTGTCTTCTCTATACAGTAATATCAAACTTTACCATTTGCACTCAGATATCCCTTTTTGAAAGAATAAATTTTCTAGTTAATGTTTTATTGGACAGCCATGCGAAATATAATTAAAATAAAAATAAGACTCAAGTCTGCAGTACTGAAGCTAAAACGCTGTCTAGAAGTCATTCCCACTGCTGGAGGAAGGTTTTATTGTGCTTCTGCTATATTGGCTGTGCTGAGAGCCCATGATTTATGTTGAAAGTATTTCCTATTAAAAACAAACAAACAAACTCAAGATCTGATAGGAAAATGGCTCCTTTTTTGTGCAAGTGCTAAAACGTAATTGAATTCAACACTTGGGATCACTTCCCTTTATGCATTACTGATCACATCATCTTTTCCCCCTGATGTTCTGCTGATTTCAAAATATTTCCCTACTATATTCTCATTTCAATTTGAAGCAAAGTAAACTACATCTGAATTCACTTCATTTAAGCTAGAGCTAGAGCTGCTATATTGACAAGAAGAGACAAATCTGAAACTTTTCTGACAGTGGTATTTTGGTTTATATCCTGATTACCTGTGGTAGTAAAAAGGTGCCTGGTGAATCTGCCATAGACAGAGGAAGCAACTTAAAGAGATATTTGCAGTTCAGATTGATACAGGACAAGGCTACCAAAACCATACAAGTTCCTTCCATAGGTGTAAAGTAAAATACATCCTTTGATATAATAGAAGTATTTCTCTATTCATATAAATCAAGAATATATGCTGAATATTTATTACTGCTAGCTATCCTTTCTGAAGATCTACTTCAAATTCACAATTTTACGTAAATTTATTTTCATCAATGAGAAAATTAACCTAAGAAGGGTCTAACAAGATGTCTGTATAATCAATTGTGGGCAGTCAACATGACATAAATGGAACTTCTCCTTTATACTTAAGGCTTCAAAATTGCAAAAATTACAGAAATACTGAAGTATGCCCTGAGAGCTAAAGTATTAACAGATTTTCATTAAAGACCATTTTGTTTTGTCAAACATTTTGGTTTGCCAAGTGTGAAAAACACCGTTAACAAATATATTTAAGAAACTATGACAAACATGTAGGATATTCCCTAGGGATTAATAACCTACTGGAAAGCTGGATGGCACACACATTAACCACACTGGGTCATTAATCCCAAAGAAGCACCTTGCAGTGAGGTCGCTAGCTCTATTATAAGATAATGAAAGGGAAAAAAAATCATACCTAGTTTTTCATGGGATTCCATGGCTTTTAAATTCCTCTAGCTCCTACACTGAAAGATTCTTTTATATGTAGCATGACACATTCATGACTTCAATGGTTTGGACACACTCCAGCTGACAGACTAATTTAACTGCTGCCCATTATACCGATCAGTTTATGTTATATAAAAGAATTCAGTGGCTCCAAATCAATTATTCTAGTATGGCATAGCTTTCGAAGGCTTTTATAAGTATTCTTTCACCAGATTTCAAGACTTCTTTTCTTATTCTATGGTACTTGCCTTTATTTCCTAAAAAATCCAGTTCTCTGGTGCTGAAAACCGACCAGGGTTAAATTCAAGTAAATACTTTAAGAATAATTAACTCTCCTGGCACGCAAGGCTTCACACAAACTCTCACCTGTGAAAACTACAGTGCAAGGACAGGCATCCTTGTCCTGTAAGTCTGAAGTAAAATTCAGCCTAAACAAGAGTTCCTTCTCTCACATTTGCCATCATTCCACAAAAATAATAGCACACAATACAAGGCAGCAGTAGGTCAGGAAAGATTTGACAAACATTATTAGGGGAATAAATACCCTCTCCCCTCCTCATTCTTTATTTGAAACAGTAGGCTGATGACGAACAGAAAAAAAAAATCTTTTTGGCTGCTTCCATATTTAAAAAATACATTACCTGAGTCTGTAGAATAAACGCGGAAACTCTTGTCCCAGAAGCCACAGACCAAGATGTAACGATTGTCAGAGGTGATGACAAAACACTGGGAATGCACCTGAATGCTTTGGTCTAAAAGGTCACTGATTTGCCTTCGGTGCATACCTGTATTGCTGGCTGAACAGAAAAACATACAAACTGAGACATTTCAGCATCCACATTCACAGAACAAAAGTACAAGTTAGAAACTTACATCCACACCACAAATATTCCTCACTTCTGTTACTTGTTTTTTGTGGCAGGGACATTTTCCTTCTAATTCTACTATAAAATACTCATTACGCTTCTGGGAATTATGCTTGTATATATTCTAAAATAGAAGAAATCTCCTTTTTAAGTGAAATGGAGCTGAGAAGTGAATGAAAGATTGCACATAGGCAACAGCACACAAAAATGTGGTAAGAGTCCTTTGCTCCTTCTTCTAGTATAAGAAATTTAAAATTACAAAGCAAAGGAATGTAATGATAAGACAACACACAAACCACATATTTGCTCAAATGCAGCACACAAAGGACCATGATTTTAAATTGTACATCAGTTGTATTTCATTGCAAGCACTACCATTTAAAAAAAAGAAAAAACTTCAGTAAATATCGCTACTGTTTACATTTTTTAAGCATGGCACAAAAATTAACCAGCTTATCTCCACAATTAACTTTAGGGTTGGGAGAAAATAATTGCTCTACTTTGACCACCTGATGTTTTGTTTCCTGAGATAATCTTTCATTGAGAATGCACAGAGTGGACAGGAATCAATTAGTGAACACATTTTTCATATTATATTTTGTTCTTATATATAGGTCCCTATACATACCTATCATGAAAATCCTACACTGTAGGAAGAACTTTCAGTGTGCTTTGTTCCTGAGGGAACCTGATTTCCATCCCAGGCAAGTAATTTCTCCTGGGTTTGTCTGCCAACTGCTTGGAGCACCATTACTTCCATCCAGGTGGTCCTTCCAGACCTGCCTCTGTCCTGGTCCTGTGCTCTTCTTTACTCCTTGTTCTTTGACTCCTTTCCATTCTTACAGGCCAGCTATCTCCTAAGCCTTGGGCATATTCCATTTACTCTTCATTTAGTTATGCTTTTGCTATGTTTGAAATGTTGATACTGTCTTGCCCATACGGGTAGCAAATAATTTAGCAAGGTGTTGCCACTTGCTCTCTGCGGGTAACACAAATGTGGCCTTCACTGCTCTTGGGGCCACTTAAAGAGTAACAACACCACATTATAAATGCACGCTCTGTATGACAAAATAGCAGCAAAAGAACTCAAAAAACATGCAGATCATTCAGTGGGGATAAGGCCTTCAAAATCTCCACCTCAAAAAGAGGTCTAGGATCTGTGTCATATCAGACATTGCTGTTTTATGTCTTCCTGTGCACCGGCAGGAATCCCTCCTTATGACTAAGACAGCAACAAGATTCCTGCTATAACCATAAAAGTGTAATTTTGTGGTCCTCTTAGGTGCCATTTCTAGGTAAATGTGTCTAGCCACAATTAAAAACCTCTAATATTACCAACATAATTACTTGCTTGCACCCAATGATGCTACTTAGCAATGACAAAGAAAGCCTTAAACCTTTTAAGCTATGTCCAGCGTAATCACAAGGCTGATTTGAGATCTATTGTAGGAAGAGAATATTAAACTGTTTTTCAGAATCTGAACATTAATTTTAAAGGCCTTTGTACCAAAGAAAAGCCAAAGTATTTTTTAAACTAAAGGCAAACCTGAAAACGGAATTTTAATTTTAAAATTATGAAAAAAAAAAGGATAATAAAAATTTTATTTCCTTCCACATGTTTTTCACAAGATATAAAAAAAAATCATACAAGTCCAACATGATTTGAGGTTTTTAGCTGTAATATTTATTTACACTTCTAAGAGCTACTTGATAGCAGGTTTTAAAGCAGAACACACATTTTCTGTTCCAAACATTTTTTGGATAAAATCTGTTTCAGGAAGGAAAGGAGAGTTACAGCATGTGTCCTCCTCATAATAACTATTGCATTATTCAGATGAGGACTGATTTTAGAAACTTTGGAAAAACATTTTAATTTTATCAGCTCTATAAAATGGTTTCATATGCCTCACGGTTCCTGATTTAATTATCCTAGAGCTTACCCAGCAAAATCGCTACACAGGAAGAGTCTGTATCTACAGACAGAAACATCACAGGTCCTACTGGGATACGGACATTCATTCTGGTATTAATTCTCACTGGCTGACAGACCTGTCATTCTAACCTATCAAGGCAAGTTCATTTTTGCTCTGATTTTTCCATGCTTCCATAACTGGTCACACCACTTCTTTTTCAGTTAAACCACCCTGAAAGAGCTGGTTTCAAACTAAGCTTGAAGTCTAATAGAATCAGTGGGCACAGAATCCTGTCTTCTTTGCTCCTGTCCTACAACTAGTTTCTCTTTTGGTGTTAGGTACTTGAGTTTTTCTTTTCTCGTTGTGTTTAAGACTCCATTCACCATGCTACAGACTCCAAGTATGCACTCCCCAAAGTTGGGCCTGTAATGAAAGAACTGACCAAACTCTAACCCTGCTAATAAAAAAATCAGCTCCATATAAACTGATAAACCTCTATAATAAAAAGTCATGAATTGAATCTATTACACTGAATCATTAAATAAAGGAGAGACATTCCTCCACCCCTTTTTAATAAAAGAAAAACACACACAAATTTAACTAGTGAAGCTGATCAAAAGATGCAATACCCTTGAAAAATGAATACTAATATCTCAACACTAAACCGGAGCGGGCAATATATTTCAACTTCGAAACTGCTTTGCAATTACGCATTAATCCCCTCAGCCTGAACAGCAGGTCTATGAAGAAAGGATTGATCTCCTTTAATGATGAAACCCTGGCACCATGGTTTTATTTTTCACAACACGGTGCAGTTAAGAACCCCACTGTTATTATGAAAATTTCCTCAGCAAAGGAGCTCCATCACATTACCAGCGCACCGATTCATCATAACGTGCCTCACTCCTGCTCATCAACAAGTCTGAGTGATGAAAAGATCCAATATTATCCTGACAGTACTTCATGCACATTCTCAATCACACATTATTACAGCATCCATATTAATTTTCACTGACACGCGTCCTAGGCCTGTTCAAATTAGGCAAACCAACGAGGGGGAGTTGATGAAATACCAGCATAGCCACAGCTCATTGCATTCCAATTTGCATGCAAATGGTTTATCAGGAAAATTCCATTCCCAGCAACCAGCAAGTGAAAAACAACCGTAATCTACACTTCAGGGCCACCATACAGAGCTTAATGAATCGCAAAGAGAGAAGGAAGTGACAGACCTATGAGAGGATCGATTTCCACTGGCAGCTGGTAAGGCTGGTCTTGTACAGCACCTTGATGAGCTGGAATTCAGGAAAGAAGATTTTAAAACTTCGCATTTCTTTTTAATGCACGAATCACAGCTATGCCCGTTTTTTAACTATTCAAGATTCTTCTGCATCAATTGAATGAAAAAAAAAATTCCAGGTGCTTTTGCAGGCTGCTTATTAAACATTTATTTTAAATTAAGGCTATTCTGAATGTATGCCATGAGCAGCAGCTCTGGTCCTGAGCCATAAGCTCTAGCAGATGCTTTACTGGCAACCTCTCCTGTCTCAACAAAACAAAATTAAGTGGTAAAGAGGACTGAAAACAAAATGTGACAACCATCTGCTGACTGTAGCAAATACTGTTTTCCTCTTTACTTTTTAAAGCACTGCTTTGAACAACTGAAGCACAAAGGACATTTTTTTTTAAAGTCAGTTTATGATGCAGAGAGGGAAATCTCGTAGTCATCTCGTAGTCAGCCAGTATTTAAAGATTCATCCATCACCAAAACCCATTTATTTGCGAGTTTGCATAGAAGCTAATATATTAATTCTGCTGACCCACATTTCATCTGGGCACCTGGCATACCAGTAAAATGTTTAAGTATTGACTTCTCTTGCAGGGGTAAGAAGAAAGCCTTTTTTTGTTTCATTACAAACAAACAAACAAACTCCTCCCCAATCCCCCCTACAGCCCACAGTACCTTCTTGGAAGAGAAACAAGAAATAATGGCTGAATACTTATGCCTATGATTTTGCTACATACTACCCACAGCTTAATACAAAAATTAGTGTCAATACAAGGATTTCTTAAATAAGTGATTCATAAGTAAATTCAAAGTTCCACTGCAATGAAACACCAACACAGAACAAAACATGAAATCTACATGAAGAAAAATAGCATCCTGCTAGCTACCAGTGCCATTAGATGTCAGCAAAGCCACCAAATTCATATTCAAAGGCAGGAATGGGCTTTTTAATTACACATTAGTGACAACTGGTCACTTGCCAACTTAACTTTTTTATCATGATGCCTCATTAGCAAAGACAATGCTAAGCCCACAGCAGGGGATATGGAGCAGTAATGATACCTGCCCTCTCATCCTAGGAGATCCCATTTTGGTATAAAATTAGAAGTCAACAATAGCAAAGGCTCAGGAGCCTACACCCAGATATCTTAAGCATTGTTAATAGGCTCTATTACCAGCCTGCAACTGATGTATGCTCTCACAGCAGTGGGGTGAGGTGATTTTTTGTTGGGTTTTTGTTGGTTGGCTTTTGTTTGTCTTGATCTGTGGGGTTTCCTGAATTCTTTGTAACAGCAAGACAAGTGTAAAATGCCTCTAAATTAAAAAACAGCAACTCAAAAGCACAGCTTACTGTTCTCCCTTTCAGAGGTGAGGGAAAACCCTGAAAAATCTGAAAGCTTTGTTCAACTCAAATCAGTTGACTACTGCACTCACCAAACTGGTTGCTTGCCCATGGATCATCAACCAGCAGAACTGTGCTGAAATCAAAATCAATTCCTACCACTTTTGAACATTTTCTTCTTCCCATGACTGTCCTACGTTCACAGAGGCCATTTCTTAAAAGCCTTGAACATTATATGCCCAAGGTCACACATCCAAGGTACAAGAGGATATTGTCATCCTCCCTTCGAAGAAATCTCAGAAGCCCTGTAAACAGTTCTTGCTCACAACTTGTTATCTTAGACAAGCCTCCCTTTCCCCCCTTCCTTCCCACCTTTCTCAGGCTGGTGAAATAATACATAGATGTTTCTATTTGAGAGGTAATTTGTAAGAATTAGGAAAAAGTGTGGGAGTCATCTGGCTTTTTTCAAAAAGTAATCAGGGACCATGGATCAAGATTTCTTAGTAGGAATTTCAACCATGCACGTATTTCTCTGGTGCGAGTATCTTCTATTTAAGTTATTTGAGTAGCTCTTTTTTTTTCCCTTTCTTGAGAAGCCTTTGACCAAATATACTGCATTGCACTGAAATAAACTTCCTTTGATGACTTGGGCCTAAGATTGTCATAGTTAGGGAAAGGAGGATAGATGTCTTTAAGATTGGAGAATTAACAGCAGAACTATATTCTCAAGTACAGCACACTTTTAAAGGAAAAATGAGTTTTATTAGTTGCTATGCAAACGGCTATTTTGTTTTCCTTTCATACTGGCAATACACAAGCACCTAGTCATTTTGGGATGTGTAAGATAAGACTTCCCATAGATTTTATTTTCTAACTCTCATTGGGTGTTTATAACCAATAAGAAAAAGATAGAAGAAAATATTCCAGGCAAGTTCTACATGCTTTAAAACTGTCATGATATGGTTCAGGCTTCCCACTGACTGAAGAAAAAATTTAAGAGGAAGAGTGTGCCTTTATCACGACCAAATAGTGATACATTGTTTTTGTCTCTTTGCATGGTGCCTGACGGCCTGGAAAGCAATATATTGTTTTTACAAACATTTAGTGTGCTACACATCTTACTACAATAGCTCAAATTACCTTTCCAAGGAGAAACTAAGCCACGTGTGAAGAGCCTGCTGTGTCAATGAACTGGATTTGCGTTTTCCACTTTAAACTCACAACAGCTCCTCAGCAAATTTTGCCAAGACAAGAGAAGTGCTGCTGGCTTGCAGGGGTTTCTTAGGCTTCTTGCTTTAATGTACTTACCAGGGAGGCTGTGCCACTTGTTCACAGCAAAGAGTCTGTTTGCAGTGACCGTGATCACAGCGGGAGTGGCCAGGCCGGGCTGGGTGTTGGCGGCCACGTGGGTGACCGGGGAGTTGGAAGGGAACTTCAGGACCATGATAACGTCCTGCTGGGCTTGCTCTGTGAACATCAAGGGGCTCTGCAGGAGGAGATACTGTTGAGTGCACACGACAAGAACCCAAATACACGGGAAAAGAGAACACGGGGAGGAGAAGAGACAGGACAAGAGAAGGAAGATTGGATTAAAACACATGAGATCAGAGAGAAGCTGCAGTAGAAAAGCAAATGCAGTAATAGTGGACAGGCTTGTGGAAATAAACATTTTAGGCAGAAAAACCTTCATGTACCCTATCGATCTGAGGTCTTTGTTGAACAGAGGGTGTCTGTACAGATTTTGCTACAGATCACAGCAGATTAAACTAAAAGTTTGCAATCACCTATCTCTGCCAAAAGAATTCTTCATAACTGCAGAGATAGTATGTCAAGGAAAGCAATGCTAAACCAGGAGGGAAACAAAAAAAAATTGAGCAAAAGAAATTCCAGCTCCCAGAGATTGTCTCAAGTTGCATTAAATTGGCAGACTGTAATTCTTTACAAGCCAGATGAGAACATGAAAGCACATTAAAATAAACAGATACACACATACACTAGATGTATGTCCTGTATACATTTCTGGTGTACAAAAATAAGATTTATGAATGCAAAGTAGAAGACTTCACTGCAAATGTGTTTCAAAGGACAAACATAATTAAATGCAGTTGTAAAGAATATAAAATGGACGTGATTACAGACACTATCCTGCATTGTTTCCAGAAATGCTAAAGCGAGGGAATGAATCCAGACTCTCATTTTCAACATAATTTTTTAGGTTTTAGTTTTTGTAGTTTAGTAAGTTGAAAAGTTTATTAACTTTTAAACTAAGTTCTCTTAGAATACTGCAAATGTCACAACAAAATATTGAGGACCTTAGATCTGGATATCAAATGTGAGGAGAAAAAGCAACACCTAAGGGGTTTATGACTGTGTGGTACATCTGAAAAAAAAAAAGAGAACCCCATTGAAATGCAGAGGTACAATCATCCTGGTCACCAGTAGCCACATTGCTCAAGTATTTGTAATTTTCTAATAACCAAATTAGAATACTAATGAAGTGTCCTTGGCTGTTTTCCACCTTCAATATTTCATTACATATATGTGTATGTAAGTGCATACATTTAATGTATATTTATACAGAACTAATAAAAATATTAAATACATTTGCATTTTTATTATCACTCCTTTTTAAAAAGTTATTAAGAGTACTTAGAAAAACATATTGCTCTATGAATTCCTATTTACAGTCTTTGCATAAAGGTGTAAATAAAAGCAACTAATAAGCTACCCAGACACCCTTCTGAGCAAGTGGCTAAAAGCCAATCAATATTATGAGTTAATCCTCCCTGGATGCTCATTCAATTAAAGGTGTCAGTAATGCCTCATCTGATGTGGCCTCAATTAAATCCAGCTATCTGATGGTTGAAAACACAAGGGGATACAGCAACAGCACCAAAACCAGACAAATAGGCAGCCTTCGTGTGACTGCTAATTACTACACCTGGTGTATATTATGGCTTGTGCACTTAACACAGCACGTGGTAACTTCCAATTCAGCTGTATTCATGCACACACACATGAAAACAAAACTCAGTAAATAATGCAACTAGAAATAATTCAAAATTATGACAAGAAAAATATCCTTACTGTATTTCAGCTCCAGGAACACTACTTTTAAAACCACTTAATATAGTGCTATTATGAAAACATGTATTAATCTCCACAAAACCAGCAAGTGAGGAACTAAGGGCTTTTTTTTCTGGGTGTACCCCAGCCCAAAAAACCACAGGAGTTAGAAACAGCTAACTTCTTAGATTTTAACTGCTTCTGTTATGTACTAAATCTTCACTAATTCAGCACCATGAAAAATATTATGATAAAACCACACAAACTGCTTCCCAGTATCAAATTTATTTATATAACAATGGCTCTGACTAACAAGTCAATAATCAACTTCTCGAGTTGCTCCTCTTCCTGAAACAAATCCCTTTAAATTCGAGCGAGCGCTCAGTGCATGGCACCATGACAGACAGACACACATATGGCGAGTGGCTGCTCGATGGGAGTACCCGGGCTCCCCAACATCCCTGTTACCAGGGCTCTTCTGGAACACACAGACACGAGTCCCTGCCTGGTCTGCAGGCTGGGACCTGGGCATGGGGCACAGGCAGCTGAGCAACTCCCAGGTACAACACGTGATGCATTTGAGAAAGGCCAGTAGTTCAGTTTACCAAGGAAGTTTACACTTCTCAGACTCCTGCATCACAAGGTTTGTAAGCTACTTTGGAAACATTTCACGTTTCTGTGTAATCTTTTAAAACCTTCTGCAGTTAAGATATGTTTTAAAACTAATAACCTTAGTCTGCTTGAGTAGGACATACTTTCTTCTTGTACATCCTATAAGACATGTCTTTTTTTTTATATTGTAGTGTAAAAGTCCATCCTAACAATAAGGGAACACAACCTTTTGAAAACCTTGGGAATTAGCAGACCACTTGCTCCACTTGTCAGAATATCACATAACATCCTTAGTTCTGGACCTATGACAACACACGATATTTTAAATCCAAGGACTGCGCACAACATGATATGAAAAGTAATCAGCAATAAAATAATAGTTTGTATAATAAAATTATATTAGACACAAGTAGAGGTAAAAGGGAAAGCATGTTAATGCTCACTGCCTGGATTTTATCACCCTAGCTTTACTGCAAAACACATTTAGTCACATTCTTTGCAAGTTACTTACATTCTATGTAAGTTTCAGCTCATGAATTCCTAGTAATCCTGGTTTTAGGGGAAAACCTATGCCTGGGGGAAAAGACAAGGAAGTTCCACCTTCTAAATCCAAGCTTCCTGGGGAATCTGCCAAAGATTAACTAAATTGTCTCCACGATGACTGGCTCTCACCTGTACAGGTATGTTATTAACAAGATCAACTGATGAAGTGTTCTTAGATTACACTGACAAAAAAAAAAGCCTGTACTAGAAATCAATGCAATCCTTTCAGCAATAAAAAAAATATAGTTAAGCACTGCATACAACTCCTACCAAATTGTAACTCATCTGCTGGTTTTAATAACATAATTCCATGACCACATAAAAGCAAAGCAAAAGTGACCAGTTCTGCAAAGTTAAGATGGCAAAGAAAGTGAGCACAAAGGCAGGTCACAAAGGGTTAACATGGCACTTACCACCTGCATGGCAGAACTTCGTGGAGGATGTGGTTCTATGAGCAGTTGGGAAGGGGTCTGTCCAAAACTTCGTATTTGAGCTTCCACAGCCTGGAAAAGGCACAGGCAGGTTTGCATGTTAAGAGGTGCTAATTACAGGCAATAGAAACATAACTGTCACCTGAAAATGTCATTCCACACTTCTGGCTTGTTTCATGTTGAAAATCAACCCCGTGTGTTCACTGTGGGGCTAAGTACTTGGCACTGGTACTAAGAATGAGGTAATCATTTTAGTACTGTGGATGCTATTTCCATGAGAAACTCTGCAAAACCTCATCCTGCTCAATGATATTAAACAGAAACAAGCTATTATAATCAGAAACCCTCTTTATTGGCTCCATTTTTCCTTTCTAACACTGGCTTATCCTGTTTGTATCATAACTCAAAAACAAAAGTTAACTTTTAAAAAGTTTCTGTAGGTTAAACTCCATTGCTTCATTTCACAGCATTAACTACAAGGAAAGCAATACTGAGCTTTTATTCTTACTTCTAGGCTTACTCGAAAAGAGCAAACCACATTAGGATGCATTAAACTACCAACAGCAAAACTAAAGGAGAACATGAAGGTACAATACAATGGGGTTTTTAAAGTTTTTCTGTATCTTCAGCAACATGCTTTAGTACTTTCTTCACAGGAAATACATGAAAATATTATGCTTAATGATTTCTTAAAAATAATTATGCTGAAACCTGTGAACTTACACTTCTTGCCCTAGGCATGTCCAGTTAGTTTTCCATGCTGCCACCTCTTGGCCCACTGGTTTAAAGATAACACCAAGCAGCCAAAATTCAACAAGTTACTTCTTGTCAGGCTGGCCCCCTGCACCATTCACAGAAACAGGCTGATACTACAGAAAATGTCAAATCATTCAGCGTAGTTTACATCTCTTTCATTGTGAGCTAAACTAATCATTTTGCCTTTGCTGTGGGCTAGCAGGCTGCACATGGGCCAACGCCTCAGGTATTTTTCCCTAATTCTTCTTTTTCATGGTTCAACCTTCCTCAGGACTCCTTACACTTATATTTCCTGTTCTATCTTAGCCACTTAAAATTTTTGAGACAATGGACTTATGCTGACCTTATTCTTACAAACAACTGTTTTTAGATAATAACAAAGACCACTACTAGGACACACAATGTTCTCCTGTTACAGAAATAACAAAGCCAAAAGTAGAATGCACCTGAGACCACAGAGTAAACATCCTCTTGATAGTAAACATGACATCCAAAACACTTGACCTTATTACATTTGGCAGGGTTTTTGAAACATCTGAACTCACCAGAGCAGGAGTCAAAACTAGTCTGTGAACAGATTCTAATACTCTTGCCCACTCTAGGAAGCACCATAATCTTCAAAGAACTGATGAATAAGTAAGTTTATCAAAAAGCTGGCTGAAATCTGCCATACATACACTGTGATGCAGTGAGCACTTTTTGAGGAACAGCAGTATCAGACTCATGAAACACTAAAGCTCAGTAAGACCACATGAGTCTCCTTCCTGCTGATGAGACATGCTACATTAAAATTCAGATCTGAGGGTTTGTGACTCAAGATATCAAGGGAATCGCAAAAGCTTTGAGGTCTCTTAAGACATGGAAGCATTACCAAAGGAGCTGGTCAGCAGCTCTACCCTCTCCACAAAATGCTGTCTGTTTCAAAACATCCAGATTGTAAAAAGATTTGCCTACACCTACTTGCAGATTAAGTGGCATATTTTTATTAGCAAATGGGAATTCTGCCCTGCACTGAGGGTAGGGCCAGAAGAATACAAAAGGAGCAGAATGCAGACTGTTCTGGCTGTCAGCTACTCTATACTTGTTAAAATATTTAGTAAAAATTGACGGTCTTTAGAATTCACTATTTATTTCCTATTAAATATATCTCCAATAAATTATTTAAAATTAATAAAGTATTCTTGAAGCACAACTCCCAGGCATTTGATTTAAAACTGAGAATAGATAAAGTGAGGAAAAAATAAGCTTTAGATTTATTAATTTCCTTGAACATTGACTTATGATCAATACAGAAACTTTCACTCCCGAATGCCCATGTTCAGCATTTAAAGGGAGTCACAATTTTGTCCCAGTCATGGAATCTGGTATGTCTTTTAATTCCCAATGCTACCTCTGGAAACTATACACTCTTAGATAGTGCCCATAGTGAGGAAAAACGAAACACAAGCCAACACATATTGATGCAGAGTATTTCAAATACATTCATCATTACGAGAACCCAAACTGATGTAGAATAAGTACAAAGTTCTCTACTCAACCCGCCAGTCAAGAGGCACTGTCTGTTTTCATATAGTGTTTGTCAGACCTGGTGAAGCTGCTGGCCAGTGGGACAATGATTTTGCCAAAGCCTGCCTCAGAGGATCACAAATTCTCTGTTTTCAGTCTTAACAGTTTCCACATCCCTGTTTATGTTCTAGCTGGAGTTTGTAATTTACAGTTCCAGCACAAACAAGACCTTTAGACTCACTAGGTTCCATCTGGTTGTTCCAAAAAATATGAGCACCTACAGTTCCAGGACTGCAATAGCCCTTGACACAATCTTTCCCTTTTAGACAACAGAACTGGGAAAAATCCACGTTGTACCACAGCTAACAAGGTTTCATAAAACATCAGCTCTGTACATAGAACATAAAAGCACAGATACTGGTATCTGTATGTCATCTTTACTGGTGTCTTCAGAGGTCCAAAAGAAATTTGAAGAACTGTTGAGTAAAGGCAACAACACTTGGACAAATATGTCTAGACATAGTGGCTAGACTTCAGAAAAAAAATCTTCTGCATTCCTTCTGGTTACCAAGGAAAAAAAAAGTAAAAGTTTCTTTTTTTAGCATCCACATTTTGTAATAATGACCAAGAGAGTGTACTAGCAACCCCAAATGGTTCCTTCCTTTTCCCAGATTGTATTCAAAGTCGATCCAGATGTCAACTCCCCATTCTGATGTCTCAGTCAGAAGGATCACATACAGAAGGATGCAAGATGACCTCCCTCTGTCAGCAGAAATGTGACGGTGGAGCTGGAATCAATCCCCATTATCTCAATTTACATAACAATAGAAAGAATCACCAGATGCCACTCAGACTTTTGTTCAACCTGTCAAAGAAAATCAGGTAGGAGCAGGGAATTTTTTTCTCAGAGATATAATTAGTATCTTCTTTGAAGAAAAGAACCTACCACTCACCTGAGAAAATACAGTAAAATGCCCATCAGTCAGAAAGTCATCACCTACTTCCTTTCTCATGAATTATAGCCCAGCTTCTAACTGAGATTTCTTGAAAATAAGTATTACCAGCATTAGTCAGTATTACTAAGAGATAGCTCCTCCAGCAGTAGAGGAAGGGCATGTGTTCTCACACTGCTGGATCCCTCTGGAGCATGCAGCCATTTAGATGACTGTAGGTAGAAATGTTTGGGAAATTTGCACAACCAGTTTCACATCTATTAAAGGCACCATATAACTGGAAAGGCATAACCTTTGTTTGAAAGTGATTTTTAGCTTGACAAACACTTATCGCTGAAAGCAAGATGTGTGCCACAAAGTAAAGCACAGTCTCATTCCACGTTTTGTTTCACTGTTTCTCAAATATCTCAGTAAAACTGCCTTTTTCCTGTTAATCATCTACAAAACCAAAATTTTGGTAAGCCTAGAATTGTTCCAGATGCTACAACAAGAAGTAATAAAACGAAACAAAGTAAGCAACCCTTTACAATAATTCACACAGTATGCATCTCAAACCACATACTTATGTAATATTATATTTCGAATGTTAATGAATTTAGGAGCATGAAAACTATAGGCAAATTTCATAAGTTAACATTTATCTGATTTTACCTGTTCCTAAAAACTTCTCCTAGGTCATGTCCTCTTTTCTTGTGGGGGGGAAGGGGAGAAGGGGAATAGGGAAGTAAATTAAAAGAAGGAAACTAAAGAACTTGAAAACTTGGCTAAGGTACAATGTAGCTCCTGGCCACTGTTTAGTATGGCTATTTTCAGTCTCTGAACTTACCCTCTCATCTAACTGTGAAGAAAGTTAATTCAACAATATGCAGTACCCACCAAATACGGCTGTAAATTTTTTGGGAAGGAGGGTGATGGGGAGGTTGAACATATGGATGCAGTTAAGGTAAAAACAGATGTTTGTTACTTTTCTTTGCAGCAACACTCAGAAACTAAGTCAAAATTGCTTTTTTTTTCATGTTTATGTCTGAAAGAACTATAAAATTAAATATGAGGGAGGGCGGGTGAAGGGGGAACTGCAGTGAGTGTCACAGAGAAAGAATGAAATGGTCTCCAGTTTTGAACTCAAATCCTCAAATAAAGGCCTATAATAGTTAAAAGGCAAGACATACACCATTTAACTCCAGATTTAAAGACCTTTAAAGGGACTAGCTCAGAGTTGCTTTCATCATGCCTCCTCAGACACAAAACACCAAACTGTCTGAAGAGCCCAGGGGCACAGCACACCCATGTTAAAATGGGCGCCTTGGCCCGAGGGCACAACAAGCTACAACCTCACCATTTGCTACAAAGAGGCTGCTCTCAGGGTCTTTACAGATCCACACCGAAGTACTCCCAGTTACTTCCCAAATCTCTAAGATTTAGTTGCCAAACATTTGAAACCCCAGGTGAAATAACAACATGCACTGTAATACATATTCTTTCAGCACACGTGTCAGGGACAGAAAACGTTTTGGGTTCATCCTCCATCTTTCTGCTCAGTACTTACGTCCAGAAAATAACAGCCCTTGCAAAAGTAATGACTTTGGCTCTCTGCTGCTCCTACCTCACTTTTCAGTATTTCAAAAAGGTTTACACACATGTTCCTCAGTGATTTCCATTGGCTTGAGCGATATGCAATTATGATTACTTGCTTTCCTCTTCCTTCCACCCAGATTTGCTTTAGAGCATCAGAGAACACAGACTGTTTGACAGGTTTCCCCTCAGATGGGGAAGCTGAATGGCTTAACGGCCAACCAAGGAGCTCCTTTCCCCATGGGATGGTGATTAAAATCAAGCTCTGGTAACAAGTGATCAGAAAACTCCCTCTGACTAGAGAGAGCCACTTACACCCCTACAGGAATATTCTTAGTTAAATTTCTCTAGGACTACAGGAACACAGATAACACTAGCCAGAGAGCAAGCACAATTCATAACAATAGATAAAAATACTGAAAAGAGGCAGAAGATTATAAAGAGAAGCTCTTTGTAGTACCATCTCCCTTGTTTTCTAACAATCCCCATTAGATGAAGATTGTGAAAAATGGGCAAAACGCTTTTCTGACACAGGCAATGTATATGCTAGTTGACTGTACACCTGCCCTGGGGATATTGCACTACACTTGACCCAAGGAAAAAATACAGCACTCAAATGTTAGTATCATAAATTCACACACTCCCATTTGCTATTTTAAAAATAAAATAAGCAGTCTACCTTCTTCATGTCAAAACAGAAAATTATTTCTCTTGTTTCGGCTTCACAAATCAAACATTTTGTACCGAATCATTTCCATATTTTGTTTTCCCGTTGCACTATTCACTTAACGTACCAATTTAAGAAAATTGTCTGTACTAGCTTTGAAATCTAACAAATAGCAGGGAAGAGAACGGAGCAGAAGAAAGGCTGAAGAAAGGACACCACAAGATCAAGAGTTATGTACTGTTCTCTAGGTATCATTAAACCTGCCTGCAGGACGTTTGTGATGTACCCTCTGCTAACCAAGCGGAGTTCAGGAGGCGCCTGTTGCCGCCCACTAATGCAGGTACCAAGCAACCCCAGTACCTCAGGGTTATGGCTCCAGAGCTGAAGCGTGGGCAGAAATACTGTCAGCAGCCCGCAGAGGGGGGCCTTATTAGAGCACACGAGCAACTTGGGATGGAGCAAAAAGTACACAACCTTTGCCTGCTGCGATGTGTTAGCAAGGTCTGTAACAAAACTGTGTGTCTCATTACGCAAAAAACAACAGATACATGGAGAAATTAAAGCCATCAAATAGAAATGAAGCATTTTTTTTCTTCCTTCTTTGTACCCTCCTTTCAAGAAATGTATTTGCAGCACAGTATTTTTCTTTTCTTCTTACCACCCCCCAGTTTCACCTCCTTCTGCCTGCTGAAAACACCAGAGTTGTCTGGAGATTGGTTACTGGTCTAACAACTTGTTATTTATAAAATCTAAACTACTATAGTTACATGGAGGGGGAGGGCTTACCCTAAGCAGGATTACTTTTTTTTTCTCAAGCTGTTTGAGAGTCAATATATTAATAATGCATTATTTTGTTCACATCAGAAAAGTGGAAAAAGGAGAATAGCATAGGACGCCTTCCACCACCACATCTTTACAAACAAAAACACTAACCCAGCTCCTAAACACCATCAAGGAATTTTCTGTGAGAAAAAAGAAAAAATGAAGTCTCTTTTGTCCAGACGAATCAGTATGACAATTACATGGCAGTCATTAAAGTAAAACAGGAAGTAATCACAGTTTGTGAGAATACAAATAGAAGCCCCTCAGGGCCGTGCAAGTTGCTCCAATCTGAATATATACATTCCAGGCATATTAAACAGAGGCACAGCCCAGCCTGGCTGCAATATCCAGCTCACACAGCTGTCTGTCTACTGCAGCGTAATCCCAGCTGCCAATCTGAAAGAAACCAGTTAGTCAGAGCAGACACAACCAACAGAAACAAATGTCACTCAATAATGTTCAGAGGCACTGGGTTCATGGATAATTTCAAACAGTATCTCTGTCTGGAGCACTGATGTGCTCATTCAAAACACCTAAATCTTTGGCTACTGGAAAGAAGCAGATAAAAAACACTAGAACTACAAAAACAGGTCTGGTAGTACTTCAAAGAGACTGACAAAATAAAAAGGGAAAAGAGTCTAAAAAGAGAGTTAAGATCAATGTAAGGACCTGCAAATAAAACTGGACTCAGTACAAGCAAAATCCTAAGCAGCTCTGGGACTAGTTTTTTTAAAATACAACAGTTTCTGTTTTATTTGAGCACCACAACTAAAATTGCTTCCCATCTCTCTCTGGCAGCTGAAGATTTCAAGAGAGCAATTCACTGCTTTCATTTAAAATCAATAATTACCACAGAGAAAGTAGTGGCACTGCCATGTGTAATACCCTCAAATTTCAATTTCTGGCATTATTCAACTGCTCCTCTAAATAGCTAACAATCCCAAATTTTCTTATATAAAACTTTTTCCTCTGGAAAAAAAGCAATCGATTCCAATCTGTTAACATTCCACAGAATTTCTTAAACACTGATGTCATCTCTAGTTATTAAATAAAAAAGCTTCATTAAAATAAAACATTTCAATCTGAAGGAGGTTAACACACAGAAGTAAAAATCCAAAATGTAATGGTCTTTAAACTGTCTTCTGTGATCACCTTTCAGAATCTGTTACAATTGTGAAAAAGAAATAAGTAACTCCTTTTGCTAAGCTATGAAATATATTTATTTAAACTCTCATAACTACTACCTGCAAGACCAAACTTGCTCTTTCCAAACTATGGGTACAATGCGATCTCAGAGTTTTCTACTGCAGCAAATGAACTTTTTGTTATTATTTAATAGAATGTAACATTTAATTGAGACTTGACTTTTAGACACTGCTTCAGGAAAACACCTTTGGCAAGACCACAAGCTTTCCAATTCAAGCAGCAGCTATTTATCAAATGTAACTAATAACTAAAATAACAAAGTTTGGTAAGTAAACACCACACACATGTACAGACACAGTGGGAAGACTGATGCCCAGGTTAGACACCCCGGGCTGCAGTAAGCACATAGAACGAAAACATTCCAAACAAAAATGTTTCGTTTCCCAATTACTGTGGAAGTCAATACAGGTATCATTTGGATAGCATAAAGAGCTTACAAATAATCAAAGCATGTTGATGAAACAAAAAATTCCTGTAGCCTGTTCACTTCCATGTTTCATTCAAGGCTAAATGACTTGGTATATAACTGTAGCTATTATACTTTACAAGTATATCTCATCCTTTTCGCATATGGAAGAGGAAAAGAAAGTTTAAAAATAGAACCAATTTATATCAAAAGGGGTTATTTTTGAAGTATTATGAACATTGCTTTTATCCATACCTTATTTACCTTTTGATTACTCTTTCTTATTTAATACTGACCAACAAATATGTCAGCTAAGACTGACCAGCCAGGCACAAATAAAAATGTAAAGAGCCCAGGGGGTCTCAAGACCTCTCTGGCTCTGATAGATCCACAAGACAGGTCAAGCAAGAAGAGGTGAGGGAACTGACTGTGCTGAAAATTTCTATCCCTTGAATTTCAATCAGAGGCTGAGGGAAAAAGCACTCAGAGCTGAAGAACTAATTCACGGGAGTTGAATTAGTTCACACTCCCTTCCAAAAAACTTCATTACTTCCAGCCAGTTTTTTAAATCCTTATACATGGAGCATCTCAGTCCTACTTTAATTAACTCTAAAATATCATTCCTTTTCCTGCTGGATAGAGAAGCAGAAGCAGCAGGTAAAACTAGAATCTATTCTGTAATGAAGGAAAAAAGAGAACAACAAGGTCAAATATTTTTCTGGATCAGAACCCGGCTGAATATTTTTCATGTTGGTTTGTAAGCACTGTAGTGAATAGGTAAGTTAAGAAAAAGAGCAATAAATCCCCATTCATCATATCAAACTCCAGGCTGAATGGAATCAAAGGAGTGCCACACCTTCCAGATATCACAGTAAGCACTTGCTTATGCTCATTTTGCTCGTTTACTCCAACACCACAAGCAGGTCAGTGTGAGCAGAGATGTGAGAATAATAGGTAATTGACACAAACTGGTGGCAGGAGTGGTGCTCCTGTTATTTAACGCTCCTTTCACCAGAAGGAAATATTTCATCCTTTCATGGGAGAGTCCTGATGCCCAGACAAGATGATTTCATTGAGCAGTGGTACCTGCCCTCATGGGATATTACACATCCCGCCCTGGGTACTTCCAAGGAAAAGACCAAGGCATGGGCTTGGTTGCATTGCCAAGTTCACCCTTCCTTAGCCATGAAATCAGTATGCTTCCTTTAAATACAGCCTTCTTAATTCCAGTTCCATATAAGGGTATTTTAATATAGATTTATAATTAAAATGAGACCAATGCTAAATGTTTATTTGGCTTTTCCCACTGTTCCCGTGCTGTACAACACCAAACATGCCATCTGTGCAGCACACTTACAGCCAGAGACAATTCAAAGATTTTTTCTCCAGTACTTTGAATGTTGCCTGCACGAATTTGTTACTTACGGAATTGAGCACATGGAAATTTACTGCTCTGTGACAGTTATTTTATAACCATTTTATCCTACATTTTAAAACTCATCACAGCCACAACAAAGACTGTTGCCCAACCTGCTAAAACCAGACGGATCGTTTTCCCAACTATTTAGTAAATGTTAACTATGCTATAAATACAAATCGTGTTTATACTCTGTGAAAGATTCACTGTTGTCAGGGTTCTCCAGCTGAGTTAGAGCTGAAATACGCTATTAACTCCCACCACGAAGAGAGCTAAAAGAGAGGCCAAAAATGCGTTCTCTGGGATAAGATATCAGATCTGCTACTGCTGCCATGAAACTGGGGTCGCGTAAACTAAACATCCTTGTAACTTCTTTTGGACAAAGAAGTCTCTCAAACTGTAAATATTTAAAAATAAAATAAGACTCGTAAGAGATAGGCCTAAGATGCATAAAACTTACCCAAAGATATTAATCTTGAACAACATTTAAAAGCTATGATCCATAAAATAATTTATCCCATATGCCTTAAAGTTGAAAATAAAAGAATTATCTTCTTGCTCTACATATAATCAGAAGTGGCACATTCAAAATAACAAGCCAAATGCTATGTCCAAGCTGATTCTTCACAATTTTTGAAACTCCTCAGTTCATATGGAAATGAAATATCATTAATAGAAAGAAAGGTGCCAAAAGAATAGAGAAAGCTTGCTTCCTAATGCTAAACAGACTATCTTCATGTAACAAAAATGCACCTTCTCTTCAGAGGAAGAAGTACAAAACAACAGAACCATCTAAGGCTAAAGGCAAATCACCTGATGTTATTAATTTAATGGGACTTATTCTTGTGGGTTTTAGAGCTATTATTGCTAATTTAAAAACTATTAGTCTTCCTTAATTGCTGACTTCAAAGATCATATCAGATAGTTTGGTTTGGGTTTTTTTTAATGCGGTTAGGTGCTTTTTCTTAAGCATGGTACAAAATTCAGGGTGCTTCTTGAAAGGCAGGGGTTCCCGTACAAATCAATGATGCATTCTCCCAGTAATATTTCATCTTCCTGCTACTAACTTTGTCTCTTTTTTTTGCTTTTATCCAGTGTTTACACTAACTACATAGGGGTATCAGTGGAGAAATGGACTTTTAAGTAGTAACTGAGGGCAGCCCAGATTCACAATCGTCCTTTGTTACACTAAGCCAGAGACAAGAGGAATTTCTATTCTTCTGACCAACACTGATGAAATACCCACCAATCAGTCCTAGATACAAATTATTTTCTATGGATTGTTATTCAGCTCTTAATCAGTTACTTGTCTGAATGACTTAGATCTAATTCTAGGTTTTTTCCACCCCCCCTCCATTCTTGGACAAAAAGAGAGCAGAATTTGTGATAAGAAGGTGCTGTGAATTCTCTCCAGAACAGCTGGATGACATTTGTCTGTGCTAAACGACTCCTTGCCCCTTCCATCCAGGCAAAAAAAAGAGCCCTTCCACAGCAGATCTTGTGATTGGGAGTTCCACTGATCAAAACATGGTGCTCAAGAGCAAGTCAACAGAAGGCAGTGACACAGCAAAGCTCTGCTGGCAAATACAGCGTCTTCCACCAGAAAGATGTTTAATGCTTGCCCACTGAACAGCAACTTCCCTCTGCAGCTGTCACCTCCTTGAACAAGACACACGAGGAGCAGAGGCAATGATAGCGCTACTAAAATGCTTGGAGGGAAAGGGGAGGAGGAAGGAACGGTCTCTGCAGGATGAGCAGTGCACCAATATGCCAGCAGGGATACTGGATCCCTTGCCTTGCTTCTCCTGGCTGCAGTTCCCTTCCCCCACTGGCTACGACTCAAACCCTTCTCTCCTGATCTACTCCCCTCCCCCTGAGACATGCCTTTGAATTATGCAAGCTTTGCACTCCCCGGGGTTTATCTGCCAAAAGGTAGCATGTGGCCCATGGTTTGCATTTTAGTTTAAAATTTTCTATTATGGCAGTCAGATCCTTTCAAAATACTTTACTTCCTTTATTCCCATAGGCAGAAAGAATGGCAGGAAAAAATTGTTCACAGCAGTATAAGAGGATGTAAAAGTTCTACATTTTCAGTTAGAAAAAAAAAGAAAGGTGGAATATGGTTTTAATCAAGTAGTTTTCCTTCCTAGACGAGTACTTCCTTCTTGTAATATATATAACCTGACTGCCTATAAAAATAAAGGTGCCAGTTGGAGCCATTTAGGAGACCTAAGGAAATTCTGCATTAACCTACACCCCTCCACTCCTCAGTGCCTTCCACCATTGTTCTGTGTGTGGCCTCTTTGATGAGTTAGGTCACCAATATCCACGCGTGCATCTGTGGAGACACCTCAGAAACACATGCATCATAGGCTTCTCATTACTGATGTGGTCCAGGCTAAGCAATGACTATCTATATGGGGAAATCGCCATGGTTTAGGCACTTGCTATTATTTCCATATGATACCTAAAAGCCTCAATGACTTGCAGCTCTCAGAATATACAGGAGCTTCTCTTTGGTTTAGGTTTGCAAATAAAAATACATTTTCTGCTACAACTGTCAAGGTTTAAAGACCCAACCCTGAATTCTTACCAAGAGGAAAAAGCCAAAACCGTCCTTTTTGAAACCAAGAAATCCAGTTTAATACTTGCTAATAAACAGATACCAACACTGAGGTGCCATGCCTGCCTAAAAATACTGTTAATTGTCCACATCAGAAATTCATTTGGGCTCTAACCAGGAATTTGGTGGAGAAAAGAGGAGATATTTTCTGGCAGGCTGACTGAAGGAGAAAAATAAATGCTGACTGAAGCTGCTTGGCAGCACAGAATGTTAGCACAGGTCCTCAGGGAGACAGATTAGCAAGCAGGAAGAAGGTGAGGCTGTCAAAGGTGCATGATAAATTCATTTAGCACGTAGATATAGAATGATTATGCACATAGAAATACACACAAACAGATTTTTCATTACTTTCATCTCTACTCGTAAGTAAAATCAGAATAAGTCACCATTGGTGATGAGAATCATTAAATTTCCGCAGTATCAATATCGCATCAGAGCTGATCATATGTGCCATTTAAAATTACATATACACATTTACATAATAACAAAAATGCTTTACAAAATACATGTAAATGGCAATGGACACCTAACTAAACAGGAAACCTTTCACTGTTTTAGCAACCTGCTTGAAAATCCTAAATAAAAATATTCCATTGGGCCAATCCTTCAAGCAACTCAGAACAATTTATTCTGCTGCCTGCATTCATCAGTGTGTATTTTTGACACCATCAGTAGTGTTTCAAAATTCTGCTGCTGCTGAGCTACTCCACTGTTATGAACTCAACAACACTGCAATTCTCTCTCTCCTGTTTTCATTTTTATACACCACTCAGTTCAGACAGCACAGAACAACTCAAAAATAAGAAACATTGTAGCAAAGTGCAATAAAAACATGAAAAATTCAAAATATTTGTTAACAAAGTGAATGCCTCTCTGAGATGATCCATACTTCCAGACAGATTTGTAACTTCCCTGGTCTTAAATGTTTTTTCAGGCTACAACACAAGTAAAACAGATCACAGTAAATGTGATAAAAGAACTGCTGTAGAAAAATTAAAACTACACAAAAATTGTGTACTACTTTCATTAGTGTTACTTCAATTATTAGTTTCATAAATAAAGGTTCAATGATGGTTCATTTAATAACAAAATTTAGAACAAATTACACACAATACCCAGCCTACACTGCAGCTCACACTTTAACCAAACACTTTGAGAGTCTAATAAACACTCCCAAAAGGTTAGAATACTACCTTGCCAGTGTAGAGTGGACAAACACTATCAGTGAATTGAAAGCATGGCACAGTGAACATCTACTAGATGACTCTTGGGTCAACAACTTTTCCAAACCCACATGATGGCATTTTTTCTTGTAAGCAATATGTCCTAGTATCCCTTCTCTTAGCTCAATTAAGGGTATTTATGTGCAACATATGTATTTTAGGTTTAAATTGACAAAGATGCAGTTTGCAGACTGATGGCAAACCATATAATGACAACACTGGGCCACCACTTTGGTTTTAAGCCAGTCCCTGTGTCCCATCTAAATAAAACAGTTGACAAGATTCACATTACTTTGCTTTCATGGAGTCGGAATATTTTATAATAAGGTACCACTTACATTTATTCTATAATTAATATACTTGCAGCTATACTTGGTAGCAATATAGTGTCCGAAGAGAGGACATAAAATCAATTAAAAATCTGTTTTAATCACCCCACCCTGCCCTTCTTTAAACAGCTGCTTAGGTAGAGGAGGAGGAACGTTTAAAAACACAATATCCTATGAGATACTTTGGCAAATAAATTTTCTGAATGATGCTGAGTCTGAGTAAAGCTACTGATCTTTCCAATGCTGAAATATTTTCCTTTGCATATGAAAAATACAGGACAAGTTATTTTAATTAGATAGCAAACCAAATTAAAATATCAGAGGCTACAAAACTCTGATGTTTGGTACATATGCAAGACTACACGTAAAGAGAATTGTTAAAAGTGCAAAAGTAAATTCAGAAGCACAAGCCAAATCAAGGTTACCCACAGCCACTAAGATCTAGTCTCAAGGAACAAAATGACTGAACTCAGCAGCTGAAGCAATCCTTGAACTTTTATTATTACATTGGCATCAGCTTGGGCTGAAATCCAGGTGCAGAAAGTTTAAGAACAACTTGCATCCTTGTTCTATTAATTCTGCATGCCATGACAACTGGTTCAGGCACCTTGCATTTGACTGGCCTGTGGCCAAACCACAAGAAAACACAAAGAAATTGAACATTCACCAGAAGCCTTGAACAATGCAAAGTCTTGACAGTTTCAACACTGCAACGGTTAACAAAGACTTTTCTATATCTATAAAGTACAAACTTACCTCTCTCAGTACGGAATCCGTTATTGAACTTAAATTAACAGCTCCTTCATAAGTCAAATAGTAGAATACATTCAGGGACCTAACAGCCTCTGGCCCTTGTTGTTTGTAGCCAAAAATCAGATCAATCCACTGGTGAAGCTGGCAGGAAACAAACTCACTTTCTAACGCCTGTGGAAAAAGCCACACACAAAACACACACTTGAGTTTGCCAAGTAGCCATCTTTTGGTAGTAGCAAAAGCATTTTTTTATAGTATACGAAATTATCTTAACAAGTCTAAATACAGAATTGAGAAGAGTATTCTAGATATTCTATCCAAAAAAAGGTGGGCCTTGTGATAGATACCAGAGTCTCAAGCCCTACTTCCCACTGACCGCGAGACCTCACTTTTGAAACCGTAATAGTGGAAATAAGAAAAAAAAAAAAAGGCAGTAAGTGGAAAGTATTTGTGCATTCACACAGCCAGGCTACGTTTTTATGCACTCCCAAGACGAAATTGAGCTTTCCTGTGTGATCTGCATGCTTAATAACAACAGCAGGATTATCTGATTCTGACAGCCATAGATCGACCAAATTTTGGGAACAGGACTAACCGACCAGGAATGTTAAGGTAAAAATTTTTTCACAGGTTGGAAATATCAAACTGCTACCACTTTCACACATTTCTTGTTTACAAACCTATACAGAAGTACTATGCTGAATGATTAAATTGCTTTCCTGAAGATGTTATCCAGTTACAACCCAATCCCCAAGACAAGAGCATCCAAAAACCACTATATTAACAGGTAACCTAAAAATCATTGTCATCTAAAGAGTTAATTCATGTAGATTAAATCACTATCAGGATTTGTTTTTTCTATTTTACACAAAAGACTCAATGCATTTCTGATTTGAATTACCAAATGAAAAAACATAACAAACAGATATTCTCTTCATCTAGCAAAATGAATGGCATTTTCCTTGCAAAGGAAATTCCTAATTTTGAGCAGAGGAAGTTGAAATTAATCTGAAAACCAAGGAAATCACTCTGCAATTTGCACACAAAAAATGATGGGTTTGTTTCATTAACCGATGCCTGAAAACAACATTTAAATTGACACATAAAACCAGCAATTGTCTTAATTTGTGTGGTGCACTCCACACAAAAGCCCTAAATATGTTCAAATTAGAGCAAGCTGCTTGATTGTCACTGCAGTCTCATGTCATATTAATGCATGACAAACATTAAACCATACACTTAAATGGCAATTTATATCATTTAAATGTTTACTGCCACACCAGATCATCACTCATTTAAATGTGACTTTCTGACAGCTAATTTCAGTTAATTTTCCTCGATTCACTTAATTAGAACTTTCAATCAAGAAAAGACCTGTACGTATCTTAGACATCATATCATTCTTTTTTTATTATTACTTTTATTAGGATGCTGAATTGCTGAAAGCATTCTTTAAAATGAATCCCCACACAGTATAGTATCTGTTTGGATGATCATATAGCAATACCTTACAACATATATGCTTAGACAGGACTTTTTTTTTTCTTTTTAATTTAAAAAACATCCAATATTTAGACACAGACACACAATTAAAACTATAAAAAACCACAAGCAGACCAATTAAAAATTAATGATTTCAAAATTGTTTAATAAGATAAAACCAGTCAGGAGTCTCATGAGTGTCCATAATACTGCAATGTGCAGCCATAAAATTCTACAGGGCTCAGCAAATGACAATGATAAGAATTAATTTTCATGCTATCCTGCTAAACAACAAAAAAAAAAAATTAACCCTAGAACATACTTACTGTTATAACTATTTAATGCCAAGAAAAAGAGAATGTTAGGAACTTGTGATTTGTTTTTATAGATACATATGTAAATATTCAGCACGTGTTGAAATTGTTCATATTCTCCTTTTCTACAAAAGCTAGATTTTCAATGAGTCATATTACCCTCACAAAGGGACCTGAATAACTAAAGGAATACCACTGCCATCGCCTTAGATTAACGTATGTATAAATGTGACTTTTTTTTCCTTAAAAAAGCAAAACTAAAACACTTTGCCTTCTTAGTGAATGGTTGGGAGCCATCCTAACCTTACTTCTCTTTTTCAAGTTTGAAATTATTTTACATTTGAAATTTTTACAGATTCAAAAGTAGATCTTTTTTTTTTTCCTTATTAAGCCATTTAAAGATCTTCTTAGTTACCAAATCCCAAGTGAAAGGGATAACCGAAAATCAGCTACAGTTAGCATCAGGACCTTGAAGGTCAGACCAAACAAACACAAATTCAAAGGCCAAATAAGCTTGCCTGATATTTCAGGTTCACAGTTAAGCTCTTGGTTGGAGGGAAGTGCTTATGCTATGACTTAATCAGTGGAGGAGCAATAATTAACAGCTTGTATAATGACTAAAGAATAGACTTTCAAGGAGAACAACACCATGTACCAGATCAGTGTGATGCACTTTGCAGCCACACTGGTATATTTAAATATGGGTCCTCCTTAAGAAAGCATCTGAGGAATAAAGAGGTTGCAATTTGCAGAGCTATTTGGTTATAAAAAGGAGGGAGTTTACCTTGTTTGTTGTTTTTAAACATTTCTGTTAGCATTTACCTCTTGCAAACTTAAGGCTAGCCTACGGATGGGTCAGCATTTAGGATTACTTCAGCCTCAACTTCATTTAGGACGGGCAGTGCTCAGTAAGGCTCGAGTTAAATCCATGTTAAATCCCACAGCCGTGGGATATGAACATCCTTTCCACGCTGCTCCCAGAGCAAACCAAGGAGTTGGCAGTGCTCCCAGGACAGAGCGAGCACAGCGCTCACCCTGGGCTCTGAAGGAAATGTGCACAACAAGGAAAGCCTCGAAAACGTCCAGCACAATACAGCAATATCCAATCCCATCGAGTTACTGTAAAACAAAAGAGGGACTAATGTCCAATTGTTACAGGATCAAACAAGCCCATGGAAAGACAGTCACGTGAAGCCACACACAGATTGTCAATTCTGTCCACAGGGGACTCATATTAACTTTGACAAACTGTCTTGGGGCTGATATCTGTTTCTTTAATGAGATCTATTAGGCAGAGACTAAAACACTTGAGATATGCTAAAAAGTACAGTATACAGATGTCAAACACAAACACCTATTAGTAACTTTCATTTCTCCATTCCCAAGGCAGAAACACTTCAGACACATCAACAAACAGATGCTTTGATCTAACTAGGAAATTTTAGTTTATTCATAAATATTTTTCAAATGTACAACCTGATGTCACTAAATACGTGGAATCAAAACTATCTCATCATGAACAACTCTGAAATTCACTATTTTATGATCATCTTTTTCAGTCCTGTTTTCTGAAAGAATTGAACAGAGAATAATTTACTGCTGGCAACCAAAGACTTACATCAGTCTAATACCAATACAAATTATTTGGTAGAACAAGGATGGAATGACAAAAACCATAAAACTAGCAGGTTAGGAATGATTTTTCCTTTTTCCAGTAAAAATTCTCTAAAGATTTATCACTATATATTTTTTTAAACAATATTATACCTTTGGAATCAAGATTTGTATCTTTAAAGTGACTACCATTGGCTTTTGCCCTCTACTTTTATTTCTGCTTTAGATTTTATGCAGTGACATATAACATATAAAGTGATGTCTATTAAAAATGAATATATAGTGTGCTTGAGTTTGAGATGTTCCAACAGTGAAATTAGATGAAAAGTTTAACTGCATTTCTTTTCATCAGCACAGATATATATTCACAGTCAAGCTATTCAGAAATAAATGACAGACGTACTTGCCTTATTCCTATGCTGATTAAAGTAAAGTAATTTTGAAGCACAGCATAAAGCATGCATGCCACTCTTATATGAACGACAGAAGAAGAGTCCAACCCACACAAAATGTGGTTTATGAAATGTTAAAATGAAAGGAGAAACTGATGAGAAACCAAAACTGCTCATACGTGAATAATCTTTATTTACTCAATTGAAAAAAAAACCCAAACAACCAAACCAACAAACCCAGGAATACACTTCACCAGCAAGCAAGAAATAAATCTCAAGTAAAAATAATTGCCTGTTACCTTTAATGGAGTAAATATTTTAATTCCCCTCTGAAAGAATTTCCTCTGAAATGCTTAAAATGGAGTCGCTTTTACGTGCCACTTGAAAAATATTTAAGTATGAACAGAAAAGCCTAAATTAGGATTTCACACATTTTTAGCACAATCACAACTTTCAGGTGAAAAATACTCTTCTTGAGCACAACAAAGTACCCACATAACTGCAGTAGCAGGTAACTACTTTAAACAAAATATGTGTTCTGGCTTGGAAGTACGTGTGTGGACATGCATTCAAAACAAAACCCCAAACCCACCAAAACCAAACAACTGGAATGATGTTTGCATGTGCAGGCTTTCAGACACAAGTCGGTAATGCCGCCTTAACATTGATATATGACCTTTGTAAGTTACAATGAAGAAGGCTGTTTTTTTCAGCCTAATTAGAACTGTTTCAAATTTTCCTGCTAAATATATGATAGAAAGTCCTTTCAACTTTTTTTTATTATTATTCTAGAGTTTCTTTCCACGTCAGCCTTGTTCCAATCAAAATATGTTTTGAATTAAATTATTTTGATTCAATATGGGGATCACATTTCACTTCTAAGATTTAAAGTCCGAAAAGGAAAAGTTTAGGCTGTTCAAACAAAGCAAAAGCAGCCACTTTGCAGAAAGCTATTCACATTTACCAAGACTGACAAATTGTTTGTGTGCACCATTAGGTCTAGTTTCTGCAATAGTTGCCAGATTTCCTGTCCTCCTAATAACATATTAACTCTTCAAGTGCTGGCTTTATCTTTAGAGGTTTCTCAGTAACCTCCAGGATTTAAAAAGTAAATTACCAAATGTGCTTTCACCAGTGACACTGTTGGATCACATGGGTAGACATCTGAGAATAAAGATGTATATAAAGTTATTAGAAAGATACTGAATTCAGGCCTGCCTTGTGGATATCGAGAAGGAAGAGGACAGCAAATATACTACGTAGAAACCTCCATGTTCTGCATGAGGTAACACAAATTTCAAATGGATGAAAGGGACATCAAAACCATTTACATGACTGGTGGTTTTTTACTAGGTAAGTAACTATTTCAAGCAAATGCACATAGTTTTACTTACTGTATTTCACAAATTCTTTTAAGCATGAAATACTTAAGAAACTGAGCATTACTTATAGAAAAAATTAAAATAACTATTTCATTTTTCCTTTGTGCGTGTCTGTTCCAGAAATGCACTGCCAATTCTTCATTACTGTTGTAACAAAAGTGAGCCTTTTACTTTAATTCTTTACTTGGTTACTGACACCAGGATAAAATACTCCAGAAAATACAGTCCTAATAAAACATGTAACTCAGATGCTTTACTGAAGACAACTGATCTCACAGAAAAAAGGATATCAGCAATCTGAGAAGCTCAGACACCGGAGATCTCTGGAAGAGAAACTTCCCATCCTCTGTTCCTTCTTCTCTGTATTTAACGTTAAGCTACTAAGTAATGACAAAAAAGAAAATCTGAGTAATACTGTAAATTACTGCAATCTTGTGGCAAGGGATATTTCTGCATGAGCAGCATGTAAACAAAAAAAAATATTTTGCAATGCAATGATTCAAACTCCTATCTGAATTTACATCTTTATTGCCGAAATAAGAGTAGCATGTTTAGGCAAAAATCTTGACCACATTTTTATTTTTTGGTGATTTCTATATTGAATCTACAACAGTAATTTTGTAGTTTAAATGGAAAAGTCAGATAGCTGCTACACAGTTTATAAAATGAAAGCTACATTTCCCTTGAAATTCAGCTTTATTCTCAACTGAAATGTCTATTATTAGGTACCAGGAATAAAAGATTTCAGTGAATATGAAAACTTGCATTGGAGCATTTGTAGCTACTCTTTCCATAAAGGACAGTGATCACCCTTAAAATATTTTTCAGTATATCCTTCATCACCTGCAAATTTGAGAGAAATATTTGAAGGCAGAATTGCTACAATTTTCTATGAACACTTTATGACTAGAACAAATGATGCATTTTTATTCTTAAGTTTCAAAGTTTAGACATCTTCCTTAGGTGTTGCTTTACCTCACTTGTTCACAAATGCCACCAATCATGGTTGTTACAGCACTAACTCCCCTACTGAAGAAAAAAGAGTGGGCGAAACCTGTCTCAGCCAACTGGCTCCATCAATAAATAGATGCTTTCCAAAAGGCAGGAATGGCCCCATCCCAACTGTTTGGTTTCTTCTCACCAAGAGGTACAGAACAGGCACAGAATTGCGGTAGGAACAAAAATTTTAATAAATTCCCCTCCATGAAAAATAACATATAAATGCCATAATTAATTGCAGTTGTGAAATCACACAAATGGCCATGATTATTCATAATTCTGATGATACTGATATATGTGGCTTACATTTGTCCTTCCCCAGAGACACACAGAAAATCTGACTGGCTAGTCCATAACCATTTTTTTGGCTACAAGCAAGTATTGATAACACCAGGAGGCATTGCTGAGTTATCCACCATTTCCACTTTCCTCCACCACACCTCTGTATTTACTGTCCACATTTAAAATGTCTGCTACGCAGTTCAGAGGATTCTCTCCTGCAGAAAAGTCACCAGCATCCTGAGGCCAAGACAGGGAATGAAGAGTCATTCTGAAAATCCTCACACACAGCACCAAAAGGAGGCAGGAAGTTCCCTCCTCCCTGAAATTCAGCAATTCCTCTCCCAGTTCCACCAGCACTTGTTTGCATGAAGACTGACAGCCTGGATCTGGAACCTATTACCCATAGAAGCACAGGCTGTTAACCACACAGCTGACAGTTGGCTCAGTCAAATTAGTTCAAATGAAGTTTTGTGTTTAAAAAAACCCGAACTCCAAACACCAAAATCCCACAAGATAGGGCTGCATTTCACAGTGCAATGCTGTGCACCGATTGTCTCAGCATCCCACTCTGCCAAGATAACCCATTTTCCCCCTCAGAAGTCTAATGCAGGGACACTGCTTCCAACACTTGAGCTAACTTGCATTACTTCTAGCCAAGGGACTTCTGTGTGGTACCTCCTTGAGCCTTGTGATCACAGTCTGAATGTCAAGTGTTAGCAAAGACAAACTAAACGGTCAGAGGATTCCACACCTCCGGAAGCATGGCAAATAGTGATTCACCTTTCATGTTACAGATTCTTTCCCTTTAAGAGGTGCAAAACACACACCACAAAACTTCCAGCCATGCAACATTTGCTTGCCTTTGAGGTTGTACAAGCTTTTTAAACACTGAAGCTCGAAACAGGCCAAATTCTGAAATTCAGGAAAGTACTGGAGTACACTTACTCAGTAGTGGGGTTTTAGCTTACTTACACTTACTGAACATATAGGTAGCACAATCCTAATGCAATATACAAACTCAGTGACTGCAGTGAATGTCATGAAGTTTTAGAAAGCACCAGAAACATGAACTGAACTTGCATTGCTAAAATTAAAAAAAAAAGGTTTATGTGAATACAGAAAAAAGTACACTTGAAATGGCTTTCAATTAAGTATTTAGGCTGTGTACTACCACCCCATTGAATCCTGAAAGTTTAAGCCTAAGCATATTGTTTGGTTAATGACAGCACAACACACTTCAAACTGTGAGAAACTAATGATTTTTTAATGTATTTTACATTTAAACTGCTTGTACATTTCTTCCTTCCCTAAGACTTACTCTGTAAGCCCTAAAAGTGAACTGTTGCTTTATTTGTGCACTCTGTTCCAACAGCTTGCAGCATTTATGCTGTGCTTTGATGTGTCAGTTGTATACCCAATTCACAAGAGCTGTGATGATCAACAAGTATTAGTATGCATGTAAGAGGAGACAGAAATGGTTGCAAACACATGGTCTTCCAATCACTGCAAACAGCTCAAGCAAACATCTTAGAGGAGTTGTAGAGACTAATCTAATTTGTCTTTGAAGCCAGTGGTGGGGGGCAAAAAAATGCTCCAGAAAAAATTGTTTGAGATTAGGAAATGGTAAAACAAAAGGTCAAGGAATTTAAAATTTAAAACACAGTTTAGATGCAAGTCAGGCAGAAAAGTCATTTCAATCTTGTCATTTGATTTGTCTGCTAATTCACAGAATAGAACTATTCTAAAGCTTTTGGGTAACAGAACACAAGATTTACAAAGGCAATTAGGGTACCACAGCTGAATAAATCAAACAGCTACAAAAATAGGAAACAGCACTGTATCATCACGTGGAATAAATGTGTAACCCATTCTGGGGCCGGGGCACCCAGATAAGAACAGGACTTGCTCCCTTGAGATTACTATGAAGAGTGAAACCCTGATCTTTTATAAAGCCATTCTGAGGGGTTGTTTAGGGTGACACTACAAGGTGTGTTTGGCAAGTACATCAGACTTTCCAGAGCTGAAATTTAATCGGAAAGACAAAGGAGAATCATCATTTGACTTTGAGAATGACAGAGAAAGGGAGAATTTGTGCATCAAGGACACTCGGCATTTAAAGGAAAAAAATCAGATATACTGGAATAAACTGTTTGGAAAATGAAATGCTCTTTGCAAACTTGCTCAAACACAGCAGGTTCCCATTCAACATCTTGTTCTGGCATATTTGCATAGCAAGCTATCGGGAAGCCTGGATCCAGACAAACTGGAGCTCAGGGTGGCTCACCTATCAAATACCCTAGGGCAAGAGCTTCCAGTTTCCTGATTAAGGAGGACACTGCCCCAATCTGGACTGTTTGTCATTCCCTTTCCCAGTGAATCCACTGGGTTGTCTCATGGTCCCTGGGAGGAGGTTGGCCAGTGCTGGAATTCACAACAGAACAAAGAGCTCTTAGGAGTCAAGTTCAATGCTTGAAAGAAATCAAACTGAAAATGCATTGTATTTATAAATTACTTCTTAAAACATCCATCCTTAGAAAACACAAAATCTCTAATTTTTTATTCTAATTTCATTATGTATTGCATATTGAGTTTCAAACAGCTTTGATCATAATGCTTTCTTGTAGATAGAGTAACTTTTTCTAGATTTTATTCCCTTCTTTCACCCAACCAGCTTCAAATTTCCACTGACAGCTGTACACAGAAAGACAAGTGATATATTGAGTATATCGAGCATGCTCAGGAAACCAAGGCATAAACACCTCCAAGTGCAACAGACATTCTGTAGCCAGTTGAGAGCAAACTTTTCATAACCTTTATATTACTCTGCCATGAACCATGTTAGTGGGAAGGGCACAGGAGATGAATACTATGAACATTCAGAGGTTAAATGCTGAAAAAGCATATGGTCAGTTATTAATATTTTTATTAACTACATATTCTTCAGTTATAAGCCAAATAAGATGCTAGAAAACCCTAGAATTTTCCCTTATATTAACACTATAGATTTTTCTTCATAGATGTGCTAAAAAATCCCCTAACATTTAGAAATAAAATAAAAATATACTGTAGTAGAACAATATTTAACTCCTATCTTCCAAAGCTCTTGCTCTTTAGTGGGGAAACAAGCAACTATGACACTACTTCCCAGGATGAAAAAAAACCAAGCTTAAAAAAATACAAAACAAAACAAAAAAAAAAAACCAACAAAAAAACCCCAAACCAAAAAAACCAGCACAATATTATGCCATGTTTTAAAGTAACAGCAAACAAATTACAAGGTTTTAACAACACTCCAATAAAACTATGTGCCTGTGAAGTGGCATGCAGCTTTCTTACCCAGAGGATGCTAAGCACAAGGACACCATCAGGTCCTTGACTCATCAGAACTGTAAGGGACCTTGTGGGCCATTTACTCAAGACGTGGGCTCGGTGATCCTTCTGAGTCCCTTCCAACTCCCTTCCAACTCGGAATATTCCCTGAAACTGTGACTTTACCCAGGAAAGTGGAAGGAACCCATAGCTATACAGTACCACCACCTTCACATCACAGGGAGCATTCTGCTGTGGGTACTTCCTCCAACTTCCGTCACCTCAGGGACACTGCAGATACCTCCTCCAACCTCTGTCACCTCAGGTGTGGAGGTGGCCTCCACCCTCTGTCACCTCAGTGCTGCAGGTACCTCCTCCAGCCTCCATCACCTCAGAGGTACAGACACCACTTCCAGCCTCTGTCAGCCCAGTGCCACAGGTACCAACCTCCATCACCTCAGCTTTGCCCCGCAGAGCATATGAGAAACCAGCTCTGCATTTTCAATTCTACCCTTTAATTACCCCAGGTATGCGCCAAACAGCAAAAACCCCTTTTTTTGCATTGTTTAGAAACACTGAGAGGTGACGGGCGGACAGCGGGGGATGCCTCCCCTCAGCGCTCCAGCGGAGCCGCCGCCGGCAAAGCGCCGCTGCCGCTGCGGGCCCCGGCGGCTGCGGGCCCGTGCTCAGCGCCGGGCCCGTGGCTCCGAGCCCCATTCCCGGCCAGGGAGGGGTTAAGGGGAGCCGGGTGCGGGGATGTGGCGGGGGAGCAGCCCCGGCGCTAATGAGGCGCTCCCGGGGACCCCGCGGCGGCTTTCAAACCCGGCCCGCTTCAAACGGTGCCACCCCGCGACGGAGAGAGGGTGATTGCGATAAATGACCGCAGTAATTAACTCTGATTGGGAAGCACCTGACTGGAAAGAGAGGCGAGGAGCCGCCGTGCAGCCGACGGGCCAGTGGCCGGCAGGGGAAGCTTTCCTTTAGCGCCGTGTTTGTGTGTGCTAGGAGAGCTCTGCCTTTCAAATAGGTACGTGGGGGCACTAATGAAAAGCAGCTCTCGGCCCAGGGCCTCCCCATTCACTCTCAAAGGGGCAGAGAAGAAAAGCTTCAAAGTAGAACTAATTTACTTCATCCAAACCCGGCTCTGGGCAGCCCGCAGTTTGTACTGACACCGCGACAAAATACTGCTCAAAAAAGAGAAGGCTCGTCTCTTTTCAGAGGGAGGTTAAACATTTTAAAAGCACCTGCAAGCTGTTGGTCTGATTTTTTTGTCTTTTTTTTTTCCTTGGTTGGGGTTTTTAAATTTAATTTTATTTAAATAGAGCTATTAAGGCCTTCATCAAGAAAAGCAACTTTTCCATTTTCGTTGCCAAATTTTATAAAGCCTGAACACGTTCCCTTTCCCTCTAGTGGTGGGAACTTTATTTTTTGCACTGTGGAAAACAGCAACATTTACACATTTTTTCTTTTTGGTGGTGGGGGGGGGGGGGGGGGAAAGGGGGGGGCACTCCCCCGGCGCCNGGGGGGGGGGGGGGGGGAAACAGGATTGGCACTCTCCAGCAGCCCTCAGGCAGGAAACACATTTGCTGTGCGCTGACTCTCTCTGCCACGCTATCTTGCCACTTGATTTTACAAAAGCACAGCTCCAAAGAGTGAGGGCATTAGTACCTGCTGTTTTACAAGCAATCAGCAATTCATTGTGCCAGCGCTGTCCCGTACCTGCTGAGTAAATGCTTTAAAAAAGTTCCACTAACTGCCCAGTAACAACTACAGTATGGTAGCAAAAGCAATTCACCAAATGTTTATACTGAGCCTCTGATTTATTTGACAGCTTTACACCTTCAAGACATGATATAATTAAATGTTTTGACAATGAAACAAAAATTGTATAAATTAGAAAGTCATTAAAGATGTACAGTATCTAAAATGAAAACAGTGCAGCTATAAAACACGATTTCTAAAATGCTTCTATAAAATAGACAAAATGTATTTAACTTTTTTATCCTTAGACTTTCTGCTACTGTATTAAACTGTTACACATCTAAACAATTCCTAATTTAATCACTCTATGAATGCCATTTGAGAAGGTTACAAATGCAATTCTGTCTTATTTTAGAAAGGTAAACAAATCATAGCTTAAGCAGAAATAGTGGACCCAAAATGTGACACTTTTATAAAGTTAAAATACTATAACTTTACACACACTATATATATACCTTGTATATATAGTATATATATATATACACACTATATATACTATATAGATTACCTTAATTTTTTGTGTCAATTGCTGTTATTTTGATTGTTTCAAAATATAAATCAACAGCTGCCACAATGTCTTAGGGGACAACTAACAATGCTGTGATGTTAATCCTGCCCCTCCAAGGCACTCAGTTCAAACCTCGGACAACACTTTGTGTCTGTGTAGACCAGTGAGATGCAAGCTGGCACTTGCTATTGTAGAGAAGAGGGCATACAGGGCACCAGGAATCCTGAAAATGGGATTCAGAGGGTGAAAAACTTGCTGCTGCCCATGCCTGTGTTCATAGGCCAGCCCAGGAGAATAGCAGGAATGACTAGTCACGTTATAAATGAAAGTAAGCATGTTAAAAATCAAATTTTAAAATCGAAACAAATGTCCATAAACTATGATTGCTCACTCTAAGGTCACTTTGTATCTTTAAAATGCAGTTTCATTATCATTTTTTGGTAGTATGTATATAAAATGTGAGCTTATTGCTAGCCTTAAAAGCTAATTGTTTAAACAATGTATAATTATATAACCATTATTTAAACATTAAAGCCTTTAAGCAACTATGCAAAAACATTTAGAATCAACTCTGTAATGCAGCTGAAGAGCACTGTTGTTCTAAAGGAAACTGTAATCCAGCAAAAGGTAACAATGACCAGTTGTTTATAAAAACCACTGAAATGTTTGGGAACTAGTTCACATTCTCATGCTATGTTTATGTTTCCATTCATCATCCTTCTCCTTGAGAAGATAGCTCTAAAGGAAGAAAGACTAGAGAACAAAATTTTGTTTAAATTACACACGGAGACGTCAGGTAATTTAACAAATAGAGACAAAAAAGGGATGCCTGTGTATAGCTAAAATCATTATTGCATTAAATCATTTTCTCCTCTCTCCCTCTCTCTGAGGGACCCATCTTTGCAGTGAGGTTTATTTTGTATATTCAGCTTTGCCAAGAACTTCCAACTCACAAGTGAAGAAAAGGAACCAAAAAACCAATGCAAACGTAGAAATACACTATGTATAAATGTTACTGCAGTCTTGTCAAAGAACAGACACAATCTCTGCTTAAACTTGTATCTTAATGATTGACTCCCACCCTCTTCACACTTCTCTTCCATTGCACTGCAACAGAATACAACACAATATAATATGATGCCCATAGAAAATAAATTGGTGGCGATGGGACAATTTCAGGACTGGTATAGTGGGCAAATGGATAAGAGTTATTCATCAAACTGTTCATTAGGAGGAGTATGGCTGCAGAGGGCTGTGTTTCTGAATAGAAATCTCTTTTTTTGTCCCACACTTGTAAATTACTGAAGCCACATAGCACATTTCCATAAAGATGTATGTGATAGGTGAATGTGGGGAAATTGTTTTCCCTTACACCTCTGTGGAAAAAGGTTCAGGAAGTTCCCATTTTGTTTAATCAAATGTTTGAGTTTCAGTTCCAGATTCTGTTCCATGTCTGCCTTCCAACTACCATGGGTTTGGAATAAATGATGAAGACAACTGTGAGAATGAGAGTAAAAAGAGCTAGAGCTCCTTGGGAAGAACTTATTCTCTACTTCATTATTGGTACAAGAAATAACTGGGGTAATTGGAAATAGTCACATTTGAAAAGCTTTCATTCTGTGACAAGCTGGCAAGAGAATTCTTGCCCCACAAGGAGTGTGTGGTGAGTGGTCCCATTGAGTTTTCACTGTATTTAATTTGGGGAATGGCACAGAGGACGGCTGAGAGCTTTAGGTTGAGTTCATCAACCTTAATACAGAATATTCAAATTGTTTATTAATGTAGCACTAGAAGCAACTTAATCCTTCATCTTACAATGCTCTCAATGCTCTAAATACCTTTTTTTTTTCCCGAGGATGTAAGTAAATTCAAGTGGACATTTTATAATTAAACAAAACATCAAAATAATGGGCTTTTATGCAACCACCCCATGCAGGTGGATTTTTTTGTTTTCATTAAATGTATTAGTATAGTATGTCCTACTACTACTTAGTTTGCATGCACACATACTAAAATCTTATTGGAAACATTGTTCTGTATTAATATAAATCTTGCTATTGTCACTCCACCTAGAAAATGTTGTAAATTACTCAATGAAATAATTATTGTAAAGTTTTAGCTTAAAAAAAACCCTATTCCTTGTCTCTCAGAACAAACGTCTATTATAGCAATTCTGAGTCTGTTCCAGGAATCAGGTGACATGGAAATACAGACACATAAAAACTCCATCTTACTCAGAAAATTTTTAGACAAAGTCTTCTGGTGACTTTATGTACTGGCCTTGCCACTGAGATGACAGAATTTCCTGGGCATATAATTCAATGTCATTCATGCCTTAAATTCTTGTAAATCAGTTATGTTAATCCCAATTTTTATTGTAACAACCATCCTCTCCAGTTTCCTCTCATGAAGATAAACAATAAAATGGCCAGTGCTTTTCCACAGGCAACAAGTGGCTTAGACTACATTTCATTCTTTTGTACCTAACCTGGTCTTTATTTATAATTTAATTGTGGCAATGTTCATGTTATTTTATTTGTAAATATTTTTGGAAAAATTCATCCTCTAAATGAGGAAAAACATAGCAAATGATCCCACACCTTTTCTTATAAGGAAATGAAATATCATAACCTGCAGTGTTGATGGAAATGACATCCAGAGATTGTGCTACCTAAAACCTTTCTCAAACTCTAAAGCATTTGAATAAACCCCCATTCACCATTTAAAAAAAAAAAACCCACAACTCTGAAAATTAACAAAATTGTAAAAGTCTGAGAATTGATACTATAACAATCAGAATCACAAGTGCAAAGATTTCAAAAAGTTCTACTGCAGCATTTTTTATAAATTTGTTTTAGCTTGAGCAAGCTCCCCTCCTGCTATTTACATACTAAATATATACATGATATAGTGGTAAAATCTAAAACTTCAATACATCCTTTAAAATGTACGTTCATAAAATCCCTAAGCAGGTAGTCACAGGGACTTCTCATATAACACAGTAAACACCTTAGAGGGCCTTACATATTTATGTCACTTCTGCACTGAAGATACACTAAACAAGCCCTTTAGTTTCCTCCTTTACAAAAATACATCAGGCCACCTTATAAAGATTTAGCATAGCACTACAGAAAATAAGGGAAATGTGCTATGATTTATTAGCCAATTAAATGCATAATTACTGATTTATCCTTCAAATTACCTATGAAAAGCCCGATTGTTGTGAGCCGAAATGAAATTTTTAGTGTATGATTGTTGGTAATAGTAAAAACTCACAAGAAAAATGTCCAGCTTCCTGTGCACACAAATAGAGATATAGAAGACAAAAACCTTTTACCTGCAAAATGAAAGTGTATATATGGAAAATAACATTATTATCATGACATGATGACAATTAAAATTGCATGGCTTCATATCTGACATAACTATATCTGTTTCTGCTGAAAGTTAGGATGTTGGCAAAATAGTTTTCTGGACATTGGAGGACTAAAAATACAAAGGATTTTTAAAATCAACTTGTTAATAGTTGTTAATTTTTAAGTATTACAATTATCTCATTGGTCCTGGGCTGTGGATATGTGTGAGAAATTCAGTATCACTCTCTATGCATAAAAGGAAAAAATAAAGGTGCTTGTAGAAAAGAGATTTCTTAAAAGCTTGTGACTCATTTGTAGACAGAAATTTCATCCGCTGCTTTGTGTTTTGGTGTTTGTTTCCCAGCCACTTCATCGCCACTAGATAATAACATTACAGTGTAACACTTAGTATTTAGTTCTGCACAAAACTTGTGTGGGCAATGCTCAACCACTCAGCTAAAAACCTTCAAATGGGGAGAAGATTAAAAACTACCAGGAACGGGGAGCAATGGTGGCTGCCAAACCACGGAAATTCAGTAGAATGGGGTAGTGCCTGCCAGGCTCAATACCTGTGTGACCAGCATCTGCGATGTCAGGAGTGGGGGAGAGGGAGGAAAAGAAGAAAGACCTTCCCTCCTCCAGTAAGACTGCACAAGGAAACCAAGAGGAGGAAGGAGAGGGGCTACACTACCAGCCCCTGAAAGCCACAATTCATTCTTTTCAGTTACACCAGAGCTAAGAGGTGAAAATCATTACCAAAAATTTTGGACCTCAAAATACAGTGTAATTTTTAATTGCCTAGGTAAATTTGAGATTGGAGAGCTCACATTTTTAACTGTCTATACACAGAATTATAAAAGTGTTTAATTAGGAAACTGATAAATGATAAAAGCTTAAACTTCAGCAGACTAAAAATTTCAAGGGCAACAGCTTAAAGAAAAACACGAGCTATGGAAAAATGCAAAAACCTTAAAGAAAAAGTTTTCTGGAAACTATAAGTAAACACCGATTGTAGACTAACAGCACTATATAACCTAAAGATCCTTCTACATAAAACAGTGGGGGGTTCACATTATATTGAGTGAGACGTACACTAACGAATATTTTCAAAAGCCTTACAGCTGCTGTTCCACTCAAGGGAACAAACTGTTTAATACAGCTGGTAAAAAGCACATAATTAATAAAAATATGAAAACAAGCAACTAGCTTTGCATTGAGCCTTACATTAATCTCTGTACACACAGAGGTATTAAATGCAAATATTACCAAGAGTAAGATTTCAAAAACTTGTTTCTTTTACAAAGGACTTCATTAATTCCACATGTATGGCAAGCTTGTACGTCTTTAATACCTAAATCCCAAAGACGTCTCCTTTAGAAAATTCCTAATTTTGGCAAAACAAAATCAAAACCATGCCATACAGTAATTTTGTTTCTGACTGCAAAATGACTCAGTGTTTCTTTGATTACACGCTTCATAATGACTAATACATACAAGGAGCAAAATTACTGTAAGAAACTAAAGTATAATTTACACACAATCGAGAATATCGATAATATTCATAATACAAAAATAATATTAAATAATAATAATAATTAAATAATATTTAAAAAATATCCGTAATATCCATGTCACTGGATGTGCTGAGGCAGTATATGCACACAAGCCAGTTCACTGGTGGAGCTGCTTCAGCTGCAGTGTCACAAGGAAGGAATATTTGGAAAAAGCTGAAATTACATAAAAGGGATGAAGAGTAAGAAGCAAAGGACACACATAGGGAGGAAAGCAGCAACTGGTTACTTAAAGCTAAGTGCTTTAAAGATGAACTTCCATGTCACAATAATTTCCAACTCTATTCTGAGAAAAGCACGAGGTAGTGTTGGAGATCTTCAGAACACACCCTCAGCAGGACGAGGCCCTTTTAATGTGGCTTATGAAAATATATATACCTGTTTCTTTAGGGCTTATTTTTAAGTACTTAATCATACAAAATAATTTTAGTGTCTTTTTAAATGTGCTTCACAGATGTCCCTTATTTTGACTTATCAAGAAGAACATAAATTAAATTCGGACCAAGAAATTACATGCAAGTGTTAATACGAGAGTTAGCAAAATACACTGACATATTTTATAGCTTACTGTGTATTACGCCTTCCTAACTAGCTACATAAACTGAAAATGTGCAATATTTTTAATTAAGTAAAAAGACTACAGCCCTAGATGCTAAAAACATAGACTTTCATAAAACATGATGATTCAAGGATTTTGGTAGGTAAAACTAAACTACGGAAAAATCTTTACGTATTCCTTCAAACACAGGACAGAAATCAACTTTCTTTTTTCTCACATGTGTCACTTCAAATTCCAAATCCAGACTTTGGAGAGAATGTGTGTGTATTTAGGACTGCTACAGTATGCTAGGAAGCTACTGTTCCTCTGTATACTTAATATAAACCAGTCCCTGAAACACTAACTGAACATAAATTAAAAATTTTGTCATTAATATTATTTCACTCTGGAATCTCCATTATTGAGAATAAAGGGGCACAAAGCAGAATATACATTCTTACATTGCTTTGTGAAACTTGGCATCTGTCAGTGTCATATAAAACACATCAAAAAAGCAGCACTACCAGTTTTAGCACAAATATTTAAAGTAGTTCAGTATAAACTTTATGTCTAAATAAAGTCTACTAATACCCAGCAAGCAGTGGCGCAGCTGCATTAGCTCATGTAATGTTTCACACATGGAAACCAAGATGCAAGATTACCTCATTTATGGTAACACTCATAAACTACACAGTACACAGTAAACATGTCTACCCAGCAAATTAAAATATCACTGCACTATGCAGCAGCTGAAGCTATCCAGAACCTGTTTATAATCCAATAGAAACAGAAATTTGTC